>RYFJ01004181.1:0-50753 GCA_003991445.1 Oryza meyeriana var. granulata | reverse complement strand
TATGCCCCTTGATGGGGACAATTACAAGCAGTTTACATCTTTCTCTACCACAGCTCTCAGCGGGTGTTGGGCCGCTACGCGGCCACCTGGCCGCTGTAGCCGGATCCCTTGATGGGCCTTTTGCCCCTTGCCTGTGCAGTGCCCCCCATCTAGGACAGAATGCGTTATGCGGGCCCGCCTGCTGATGGAGCATGTCTTCGGTCGCTTATGGCCTTTTCACCTGGTGCTCGTCTCCCGCTCGTGTTAGGGTTCTACCACTCCACCTCCGCACGTTATTTTTATGCCCTCGCTTCGCTCCTTCGTCCTCGCCTGATGTCTATCCTCTCTCGCCCCAACTGCCCCTCGCCCTTATTCTTCGGTCTGGGTTGCCTGAAGGGGCTTCAACTAGAGCTTCAGTCTTGAGCATTCCGAAGGGAGATGTCCGAAGGCGGGCTACGTCCGTCTCCAACAGAGATCAACAGGAGGTTAAAGGACTATTATGTCCTTAATTACATTACAGGAAGAAAACAAAAGAGGGGGAAAAAAGAAGCAGAAAGTTACTACTGGTGGATGTTTAAAAACGATCAAGTGGTATTAAAAAACCTAGTGAATCCCACTATAAAAATCACTATTTGTGGACAATTTTTAGACTAAAACTACATTCTTTATGCACGAAGGGGCGATACTAACATGTCCCAAAATATAAAACTTTTGAGATTAACACACGTATTAAAATAATTGTTGGCGCAATTAAATGAAAAAGTATATTTAGTGAAAAGAGAATGTAGGTGAGAAACAAAGGGGAGGGTGTGATTGGTTAAAAAAGGTTAGGTGAAGAAGTTGCACATTTGGGTACAAATTTTAAATACGAGAATATAAATCTTAGATGAAGAATACTTGGTGTAATTTGTGCCAAACAAACCGAGGCTTAGTAAAGCAACAAATACTAACACAATTAGTTAAGCCTCCAGTGTGTTGCATCTTGGCCCATTTAAGTTCAATTGGCAGGAAGGTCCCATTTGCATTAGAATCCTATTTGGCACGTTGGTTCACGTCGCGCACCGCGTGACTGCCATTGGCAAAAAGGAGAGAAAGGGAGTGGAATCAGCTTGTAGAAGCATTGGTGGCTTGAAGGAAAAGGTTTGAAAAAGCAATATCTAAGAGAATAGTAGCCCTGGAATTAAGGTCGGGGGAGAGGGCAACACGCTTACACGCAATGATCGACGAGTTGTCACTTCGTGTTTGCTCTGTCGCGACAAACTGCTTTGGCTCAAGCTACTCCGCCAGTCGAACAGATCGGCGCTCTGCCCTTACAATCCACGCGCCACACCTCATTGCATTGAGCCACTGGCTCGAAGCCAGAGGACGAGAATGAGCACCTCCCGACTCTCGTGCCGTGCTGCCAGCCCCTCCCGGCTCTGGCTACTGTTGCCACCAATTCCAGGCAAACCGAGAAACATGGCTTATCTAGACAGGGAGACAGCCGACCGCGGACGTAGAGTCAAGAGGACACGGTAATGAGAATAGACGGTAGTGGAAGAAGAACGGAGCACGGAGACAACAGCCAATCCAAGGCGTGGGACGCATCAGGCAACGACAGAAAAGCGGTGAGACGGTTGGTCGCCGCAGAGCCGGAAGGGGTGACGGCACGGTGCTAGACGGGAGGACGCGACGGTCACTGTTGCCACCAATTCCACATCGAGAGAAAGACAAATTGGGCTAGATCTAGAGCGGGGAGTGTGGTGGTGGGCCAGAACTTGGAGCGGGAGACACGACGCGGCTGGTAGAGTCCAAGAGGGACAACTAGAGGAGATAGGGCGGGGAGGTGGAGGAGAACGGCGAGCACGAGATCGCAGCAGCCAGATCCAGGGCGTGGACGCAGGCAATGACGGCAAGCAGCCAGGAGGGACGGTGGTGGTGGCGGCAGCCAGAGGGGGGACGCAACGGTGGCTTAGGACGAGACGGCGACGGTATGAGACAAAGAAGAAATGATGTGCTACAAATTATGGTTGATGGGTGGAGTAGGTATTGTATTTTTGGACTTATAAGGACTAAAAAATAAAAATACGAGGGACTGAAAAAACAAAATCACATTGTAAATCCGACCTACAAGCAAGGTTTTCTCTCCTAAGACCAAAACCCATGAGGCCACTGCCTATGTAAATGCTCTTATGGTTTTCGAGTTTTGATTAGCGCAAGCAATGTTGTCAGTATCTATATGTATCTACCAAGCAAAAACGCTACCAGTCCTAATTTTCATAGTATCCCGATCCTAAGTAAGATTTTCATACATCCTACGAGATCGGTAGTATCTTATATAGGATCTCAGTCCTATGATCATATGTACATATTATTTAAAGTTAGAGTGGATGAGAATAATATGAATAAGTCACACTCAATTACAAATAGATCAATTAAATTCATCAAAATTAGGCTTTAGTTTACGACGTATCACAAATCTTATATAAAAATAATGTAACTTCATAAAACCTGATATGATCTTCGATACTCGATACGTCAGGATAAGAAACAATCCTACCTAGTATTTCCCGATCCTGACTTAAGCACAAAGGCCTCAAATCTTCAGATGGTGTTAGGCTGAACAAACAATGTCAGTTCAACTTTCATCTGGGTAGAAAAATGCAAAGGTTACATAAACACGATGTGGATCTAGGAAGATCGTCAGAATTCGAACTAATGGATCCAGCATTTCATCAAGTACTAGCAGAGAATTCCTAAACACTCTCTGTCAGGTCACTCCACAAAACCCTCGGAATCCCCAATCACAACCGTATAATTTACATTCGTAGCGTCGGGGTACATGGCGAGTTAAGCACTCAGATGGAACAAATTTCTATACATTCCTAAAACTCCCAAGTACCTGATGGCTAACACTGTCCGTTAGATCAACGATGTCGGTCCAATCAGCATGCCATATTTTCGAAAAGCTCGTTTACATTTCGTAGAGTAGTTGCCCGTTGAAAGCGCTTTCAATCGGTCACTGAGAGCCGTTTGGTTTATGATATCGTGACGTCTTGAATTAAGAAAGAACGGCGGCTTCGCCTAAGGTAAGTTTTCCATAACCCTTGTATTTCGTTGTACCCCCAGTCATTACTACTATAAGGAGCCAGCCAGCCAGTCACGAAACGCCAGCTGCGAGGCGTCGAACCCTAACCCCTTTCGGAGCTTAGCTCTGGCGAGATGTGCCCATCGGCGTCTGAATTAGTGACGGTGGCAGCTCCGTCGCGCGAGAGTAGGGGGGGGCGGCGCGGCCTGAGGAGATGAGGCGCGCGGTCTCCGCGAACCCTCGCCCGTCCTGCGTGCGGAGGGTGCTCGCGCGGAAGCGCCGAGCCTGAGCGACGCGAACAGCCGCGCGAAGCCTGCAGCCGAATCTCCGCGCTTCCCGCCGCGCGTCCCCGAGCACCACGCGGGACGGTTCACGCAAACATCCCAGCTCCAGTCAGCCACGCCCCCCTGTCTTCCAGCATTTCGCTCTAATCGATGGTATCTGTCGGTGGCGTCCCCTTGCACGCGTTTGTTAGGTTAGGCTTAGGAGAGAAGAGAATTGTTAAAATATTTTATTTGCATGCGATATGTGGATTGTTAAGAGTGGGCCGGAGCATAAGTTTGACGCTTGCCAGGAGGTACGTTCACTTTGTTGTCAAAGATTTGTAGAGCGTCAATCATTTTCCCAATGATGGTGATGGCTCTGGTTGTTTCTGGAGAGTTTATCCATTGACTGTACTTTTGATTGAGGCTAGGATGTTGGAGTGCCTGGATTAGTACAATTGCATGTATTAGAAGTATAGACGATGGTAGGACGAGCAGGAAGGGTTTGTTCAATGCGGATTTCGAATGTAGTTACTTTTGTCAGTCTTCTCTGTGATAAAAATATGCACTGGATGGGCCCAAAAGGAGAAAGCCAGTACCGCGGCCTAGTATGACATTCATCCACTCTCAAATTTAATTTGCGAATGACTTTGATCAGTAGTTTTGGTGAAATAATTATTTTGCAACAAATGTCTTTCATGTTATGCGTCATTTTATTTTCCAGAACACCGTCCGATCATGCCTGTAATGTTTGACTCTGTAAAATGGTAATGTTAGACTATACTATTGAGTACGAACACTAACGTTGATTCTTGCTTTTAGCATGTTATTGAATGACATATCTACTATAATCCTCTTTTCACTGAGTCAGAAGTGTGAGTGTAAATAATTATTGGCATATCTCATTTAATGCCCAAGAGAGAATGGCGTACAGGTGCGCTACCAGCTTACTTGTGAACGAATGTATAGAAGTCTTGATTAATTATGATATGATAGTTGTAGCCCAATGGCCACTGAATCTGTATCTTTTGGTTTTAAATCACGATGCCTTGTCGAACAGTCTGTAATGCGCATCACGCTAGAGAGCCGTACGAACTGAATTTTGATAAATATTTGCTTTCATTCATAAAATGAATATGACCGCAGTTTTACCGTGTCTATATGTTTTATTTTTAATGATTGTAAGAATGTCAAACCAGCGGATTTGCTTTCTGAATGGAAGACCAGATGAAGTCATCCGCAGGTTGGTTATTATATCGAAGATTATCAGACTCCATGATCTAATCCACCAATTTAACGCTCTATTCAGTTTTTAATTGATGATGCTATGAAATATCTTTCAATAGTGCCTAAAGCCTGCAGACAATCTCGATAATAGAGTGAGCTTGTGACTTTACTGGTTCGCGTGCACAAAGCATGCTCTCTTTTCTGCTTGTTCACTATGAAATTGATTATAGTCTCAAAATATTCATTGTAGTCTTTTAATTCAATGATAGTATATTATCACGACGGTGGAAGAAGACCAATTGCTTTGGTTTCGCGTGACTTGTCAGTCTAGTCGTTGAGAAAATGCCCACCAATAGTTTGGTGGGAATTTTTGATAAGAATGTAAATGGGTATTGTAGTCAAAGAGCTGATCCCACGTGCTTATTACTTCCAACAGAACCCAAAACAGAGAACAATTTACTTACAATCTATTTCTCCCTGTGTTGAAGCAGAAGGAAATAATAACCTTTCTCTCCTATAATGAGTCACTTACATCACTTCTACATTCTCGAAACTAATTGAAGAGTAGCGTGAAATAAAGGTATTGGGACTTGAGAAAACGACTACGAATTTTGTCCCTATACAATAAATAATCTGGATACACCAATGTAAACCAGGTGTCATGAGAAATATAAGACGACTACAGTGGGAATCTTTCTTTAGGTCCTTTGGTGGATCATTGTATAAGGTATTCACATTTTTACCTATTCTGACCGTAAATATTTGGCTTTACCTTTATGTGAATCTGCTAGTCCCAATACTAACAGAATTGATTCCTGCCGGACCCTTGTAACTAGAACGTTCCAGAAGTAGGGTATGTATGCACCCCTTTTTCACTCCATGTAGCTATAGTAACTGCATGGTATTATGTTTTGTTCATGACCCATTCTTTTAGAAGATAATCGTTTATTAATTTGAAGTGCTATGCCCCTGAAACTTTTAATAAACCTTTTGTGTCAACGGTCAGAACTGCACTATGTTTTCATATATTATAGCCCTTGCCCTCTGTTATAATGGAAACTAATTAGGTAGCAAAGTCCCTGACGAAGCTGCCTCCTTTGTTACTTTGTATGTATGCGGCGAGGATGGGAAATTGGGAAGTGATTCCCTATAGGTGACAGCAGTTTTTCTAAAATGCAAAGGCTGGGAAGCACTAGCATTCAAAACAAAGCCATCTTGTAGAAACGCTCCTGATTTGCAGATCCATTGAGCTTGCTGTCCACTATTTGATATCACTAAAGATTAACATTTATGTAGTTTAGTTTTGGGGAGCGCATAGAAATGCTATTGCCAATTGAGCTATCATGGGGGAGATTCTTGGCGATCCTAATATGACGTAATAATTGCCTTTTATCCCTCAAAAAAAGTAATGCTTTTTGTCAATGAGAAATATGGTTGGATTGGTTGAAATTTCTTTGCGTTAATTTGTGGCTGTGATTTTCCATTTCTAGCTTGCAAATTTATACCTTTTTGGCTTATTTGCTACCTTTCCGACAGCCCTGGCATAATGCTATTGATATACTCAAGAAAAAAGGGTTCTATTCCCCTTGACGTTCTTTCTATTGAAGATGGTAAACGCTTGAAGTCATTCAAACACCTTCTTCATCGCAATAAAAAGGTTGATTTCATTGAGCAATTCAATGAAAAACTTCTGATCAAGCAGGAAGGAGAGAACCTTCAAATTCTTGATGTAAGTATTTTAGATGGTAGCAGACGAAGCTAAACAATTTCCTCTCCTTGTTTGTAGTTAATTTTTGTGCAATACTGCAGGTAAGAAATTTCCAATCAATTGAAGTAAGCAGAAGTGAATTTGTGACTCCATCTGCTTTTATCTTTCTGTATGAGATGCAACTGTTCCTGACCTTCCGTAGTAGATCAGTATCAGTTTGGAATTTCCGTGGTGAGCTGGTCACATCCTTTGAGGATCATATGTTGTGGCACCCTGATTGCAATACCAACAGTATTTACATCACCAGCAACCAAGATCTTATTATTTCTTACTGCAAGGCTGATCCAAACGATCCTTCTTCAGAAGAAAATGGTAAAGATCAGTCTTTATGATGCTTCGACATGTATTGTTCATGTGTTTATTTAGTAGTGGAGTGAAAAATCTACTGCCTTTTGCATTTGGCTGTATTTAGTTGTTGCCATGTCTTGTTATTGCTTTTCCCTTAGTCATGTGCTTATGCTGACGTAGTTGAGCACTATCCGTTTTCTCTCTGATGGGGTGCACTGCTGTTAAGACTTAAGACTTACGCTTGCTTTGATGATTGACTCATGGAATATTCATTATGTTATTCTTATGACCAAGTGTGCATCACTGAAGTCTGCGTTGTTCTGAGTTCTGACAGTGGCATGTCAGACGCTAGTGCACTGTTGATTACTTAAAGTTGGCAATAGTACCTCATAATCATATTAGGTTCTGATATCAACTTTGAATATCAATAAAAATATAATAGGTCTCAAAATGTAGGTTGACTTACTGATGCACTTATTATAGATTGTTTTAGTTATTTTTATGCTCTAAAAAAATATGTTTTTCAGACAATCAGACTTGCTACAGTTGATAAGAAAATTTCCCTTTTCAAACTTGTTGATAGCTAAGGCTGATGCAACTATTGGCCCTACATAATGTGAACTTCGCTTTGATTCTTTTGCAGCTTGTTCCATAAATATCAGCGAGATATTAACTGGAAAATGCTTGGCCAAAATAAAGGCAGCGAACCTTAGCAAGCAAAGGGTGTCTAAGTTCCAAAGCACACCTTCAGAGGCACTGGGGGACATCACAGCTCTGTACTATGACGAAGAGCGTGAGGAGATATACACCGGCAATCGACAAGGTCTTGTCCATGTGTGGTCAAATTAAATAGTTGCTCTGGTAGTCCCGCTTACTTCGGGCAACAGCAAATCCTGACCTTAGCTGGGGCATATATCACCGGTGCCTTAATCGGGAAGATGCTAGCTACAACCATAGTTCGTGATCTGTTAACCTGAGCTGATTGGTGTAGCTCCAAGGGTGGTTATCATATGTATCATCTTAGAAGGTTTGTCAGTATCAGCGTGCCATCTTACTGCCGAGCTATATAATAACTGGTTATCATCTGAGATGTACTTTTGTGTTCTGATGGTGAAGCATGCATCTTATATAGTATGTCGTCTCTCTTGTCTGGAAAACATTGTACAGATGCGCGAATTTTACAGCTCCAGTAAAAGATGCGTCAAAATGATGCATACAAATAAACCCGGGTTTTTTGTAATTAATTAAGTCTGTTGAAAGTAACGCAGCAGGCTAGACACTGCTTTGTTGGAGCAAAACGAGGCAAGAAAGCACATCTGAACATACTACTGCCACGTGATTTTCACACAATCCAAACTTAAAACACTGGATCAGAGTATGTTTGCGCCTCGCTAAGGAAAAAAACGTCAGGCCAGCCTGCGTATCAACGTCTAGTTACAGATAAGAGCATCTAACTGCAAGTCAAATACACTTTTCTCCATAGTATGAGTTTGAGCAGCGCGCTGGCAAACATAGATTATTCAATGATATGATCACACTTGATCATCTCAAAACTATAGGAACAAAATTGCGCTACCACGATTTTACTATTTAGTTGTCCACAAGTTCAATGAGGGTTGGCTCGTAGTCAGCAGGAGCCTCGTAGCCATGGAAGTTCATTACGGTTGCAGCAACATTGGCGAGCCCAGGGGTCTGAATATCAGACCGAAATCTCACACCTGGGTGAAGACCGGGACCTCCAATAGCAACCGGGACCTGCAAGTTTTACATAGGCATTAAAAACTAAAGAATCAACAAAAAAAAACAATTTGACTTGGTTTCACAGGGAGAATATGTGAGATAAGAATCTGAAAGATTCATCGAAATAGAAAAAACACATGTCAAACGTAGTATCGTATGACAATGCACATACCGGCTGAAGCGTATGTGAGGTAAGAATCTGAATTCCACCGTTCTTGTCGAGAAGGGGTTGGCCAGATTTGTTTCTTTTCACCATATCCTCAGCATTTCCATGATCAGCGGTGACAACATAAATACCACCAACTTGTTCAATTGCATCCAAAATAATCTGTTCCAAAAGGGGAGTGAATTACCATTACATTACATGAGGACATGCAGAAATGACTATGTTTGCATAAGTCAGTTTTTCTTGTTTGTTCTCACCTTAACAGCTTCGTCAGCTGCCTTACAAGCAATTACTGTGGCTTCGATATCACCAGTGTGACCTACCATGTCACCATTCGGCAGGTTGACACGAACCTACAAGAACAGAATTTTAAGCAAAATTTTATGTAGACAAACAGTCATCTGAGGAAACAATTGTTTACCTGGTCAAACTTTCCACTAAGAATGGCATCCCTGGCTTTCTCCGCAATTTCAAGTGCCTTCATGTTGGGTTTAACATTAAATGTGATTCCACTATCACTAGGAATTTCAACATACTCTTCCTTAGTTTCATCAAAGTAACCAGAGCGGTTTCCATTCCAGAAAAATGTGACATGGCCAAACTTCACTGTCTCACTGTAAAGAAAGAATCAATGAGTTACAGCATAAATACAAATGCGCTGAGACTGTATTGTTTTATAAGCACAGAAGATAACAATAAACTGAACAATTTTGGACCAAAATAGATCTAATAGACAACCAGAGGCAGAGGTAATGACAACTAGAGGTAATTCTGTCAGCTCTTCTGTGCCCAAGCCTATATATATTAATGCAGTTGTTTTATTACTATAATTAAAGCAAATATATCATTGATGAAGTTTAGTACCAAAAATAGCACATCAAGAAAAAACACCCTTGACGTAAGCCTAAGCCACTCAAAAATTACCCTTAAGTATGTCAAAACAAATTCACCTCCAGAGTGTGCATCACATGCTCTTTCAAGAACAAAATGGCATTTCCCTATTTAGGAGATCGATAAAAGTGCAGCACACGGTAATAAACTTACTACTAAAATATGGGCAATATCTACTGGACTGGCATCACTAAGTCACAAGTCAATATTTTTAATAGAGATGAATGAACCTTGAATATCAGAAGAAAGAGAATGGAAAACCAGATACTTGCCTGCAAGCAAAGGTGTGGATGCCATTCTTAACCAAGTATTCACCAGATGTTCTCTCTATCTCTGGTGGGGAAACAAGGTAATGGCTCGGAAGTTTCAACTCACCATCATACTGAAGCATCCCAGCATACCTGATTTTTGGTACACGGACACGATCAAATTTGTCAAAGTCTGCGTATTCTAGTGCTTTGGCAAGCATAACCATGCGATCCGCTCGGAAATTGAAAGTCACAACCGCATCACCATCTAAAACAGGCCCAACAGATTTGCCACTCTCATCCACTATCACAAATGGGGGCAAATACTGATCATTGGCCTTGGTCTCTGCTCTTAGCGTTTTCACTGCTTCAACTGCACTTTTGAATTTGTAGGGTGCTTCCCCAAGCACCTGGGCATCCCACCCACGTTTGACCACATCCCAATCATTCTGCGAATTGTTAAGACTTAGACTTCAGCAGGGGTATAAACATCACTAAATTCAGATTTCAGAATAATGAAATCAAACAACTTAAAAACAGCAAGTCACACAGTCATTACATATTAAAAGTTGATGGTTAACTCTTGACTAAATGAAGATTTTACCTCATAGCGGTCCATGGTAACATACATCCTTCCACCACCAGATGCAATCTGTACATCAATACCCTTCTCACGAAGCTGAGAAAGATCATTCTCTAGTGTCTCTACAAAACCAACACTGCTGCCATCCAAAACATCACGTCCATCAGTAAGAATGTGAACACGAATTCTTTTGGCTCCCCTCTCGCTGGCACCTTTTAGAAGCAACTGAAAATAGAGTGAAACAACAGGCAACAATTTAAAATTTGGCATTAAATAAAAAAGAGAGCAATATAAGGCCCCATTTATGGCGTTGTAGCAAAAGTTTAACAAACCTGCACTTGATCAAGACGGGAGTGAACGCCTCCATCACTCAACAAACCGATAAGGTGCAGAGTACCTTTATCAAAACATTCTTTGATGTAATTGAAACCCTCTCCATCATAAATTTTCCCAGAGGCAAGGGCAAGATCCACAAGCTTAGCACTATAGAAAGAAAATATAATTCAATTAGTATGGTGGTCGGGCAAGAACAATCACTCCACGATAAAACAGGCAAGAGTGATCCAAGCTGTAGTTCCCAAATGAATTAAAGTTCAGCATACCCCTGAGCATATATGCGACCAGCACCAAGAGCATTGTGACCCACTTCACTGTTGCCCATGTCATCATCACTAGGAAGACCAACAGCAGTTCCATGAGCCTTCACTAGTCTCCACCTCTCGGGAGCACCCTTTTAATGTACAAGAAATAGAGTTAAGAACAAACATTGCACATACAAAAAAAATTAGTAGACAAGTACAATATAGCATCTTAATGTTATCAAAACCACATTAGCAGGCAAAAGCTAAGCACGAGTTACAAGCATTACATGATTTCTCACCGGTTGTAATAGGGTAACTGTACAATATTGACAATTTCAGAGCTAAAAGTAGGCAACAATCACAACAAATTCACCATCATGCAGAAACTAGAATGCTGCAATGTCGCAAATTCATAGCACAAGGGCAAACCAAACACAACATGATGCACAGGCTAAACATACGCTAAACCTACAACTTAATCATAACATGTCCATGTTGACAAAAGGATGAGCAAAGGCCAAACAATTACAACCATGACGCCTAATCCACAGAACAAAAAAAAAACGCAATATGCAAACACTAACAACATAAGGTAGAAAAAATTGCACATTTGCTATTCAAGACAAAGCATAAAGGTGGCACCACACCATACATTCTTGAGCGAATCCATGACGGGCGTCTGCGCGACATGGATGCAGTTGTACTTGTCGGCGTTGGCCTCGCCCCATCCGTCCAGCACGACAACGGCCACCGTCTTCCCCTTGGGGAGCTTGGGGTGGTCGGGCAGCGTCCACGAGAAACCGGAGCTCGCCATCGCCAACTAGATGCCTACCAAATCACACCAACGCACGCTCAGATAACAGGTTAGGTGAAGCAAATCCTCAGAACCAAACAGATCTAAGCTAGTACAGAATCCCGTCACCGCATAATTAACTCGAACTAATCATTAGATCCGGGTTAGCAATCGTAAGCCCGATCGAGCATAAACAACACTAAGCAACGCCGTAAATCTCGCGCCAGTTTATCAGATTTCACGCGTCAGATCTGCACAAGCGGATCTGGCGATCGATCGGCGACAACCGAACAGCAACAAATCTCAGCGGAGGCTACCGCGCGCAAACGAGGACGCGTCCATCGATCATGCGGATCAGAGAGGCTTCCTTACCTTCGTTTGCTCTCGCGCTTTTGCCCACCGAGAGGAAACTTTTCCGAGAGCGGAGTTCGCGAGGAGACGAAGCGGGCGGCGGCGATAGCCCCTATTAATAACGAGCGCGACGGCGACGTGTAGGGTCAGGCGAATACATTATTTAGAAAGTGGTCGTCTTATCATCGGACGGCCCAATCAGCGCCACGTGTAGAAGAGAAGAGATCAGACGGACCATACGCGCTGATGGGCGAGCCTGTTGGTTCCGCCTCGCTGCGCGTACGGGTGGCTCCGCCTGATTGGTGGATCCAAACGTGGGACGGGATCCGCCAGTTTTATTACCACGGCTGCGGCTGGTATTGGACGGCCATGATGGCGGCGGCGGGCGTCACGTGTAGGTGATGATTTTTTGAACTGCTAAATAATTTATTTTAAAAAAAAATTTATATAAAAGTATTCTAAAAAATTAAATAAATTTATTTTTTAAGTTTTTAATAGTTAATATTTAATTAATCATGTGTTAATAATATTTTTGTTTTACGTACAGCTTATAAGACGCGTCTCAACTTATGAGACTCCAAATGTTACTTCAACACTATTGGACTTACCAAAATTTTGATAAAATCAATTTAGGCCTTAAATCAGATCGGTTTTAAATTTTATCCTAATAAAATATTAGTAGCGATAAAATCTGACACTACTAAATTTATTAGCGTAGAATTTGTATTAGTGTGCACAAAAATTAGTAATAAACCAAACATCTATATAATACTATTGAAGTTGCTAAAAAATTAATAGAGCAAAAATTGGCATCAATCTAAGCCACATTTTTCCATCCTGACCGTCCAGTCCAAGTCCGTCGCTGGGCTTGGATATTCTCTCGAGACGTTCCCAGCGGCGACAGAATTTTCGCCGGGTCTCGTCTCAGCCAGATTTTCCAATGAAAAGCAGAGACTCTCCTTGCCGAATCATCCTACCGCGCCGCCTCGGGCGGTCGGGCCCGGGCGTCCTGGGGGCTAAACCAGCAGCGTTCGATACGCACGAAGGATTGGTTCCTCTTGCGCTGTCGCTCACGCGGTTCTCGGCATCTCGACGTGTGTGCTCTCGCTCTCTAGAACGGTGGTTTTCAACAACCGTTCATCACGGGCGGCACGCCAGCAGGTCAGATTTGGCGTTTCGGCCCTGGCCGTTGGCCGGCCTCTGCTGAATTGCTTGTCCTCCCGGCAGCGACAGCAGCAGTTCGATCGTTACCTGGGCCGAGTGGCACATCCTGTGCCAGCAAGGCTGCAAAGAGGGAGATGTAGGATTCAACTGGGCCTTGTATAGCTTGGGTGGGATTTGTGGCTACATCGGCCCACTCCATTCTAGCCCAACAAAACATTTAGCCATCGCTCTGCCTTCATACGATTTTTCTGGTGACCCCCTTGGACAAAACGCTGTAGTTAACAAGTTCTTCCAGCTCCACACAGTGAGACAAGACAAAAAGGGCAAGAAGAAGAAGAACTGAAGAACTATACTCCATCCAGACGGCCAGACCTTGCAAAAACCTTTAATTTCTGTGAGGTCTCAACGGTGAGATACTGATCACTACGAGAGACACCTCGGACACAGAACAGAAGTCCAGCTCGCGAGCACATGCAAAGACCAGAAGAAAGCAAGGCCCACACGACCTTCTGCAGATATCTCGTATCGTACCTGTCTAATCCATATTTTGGCGTCGATCCGGCTCATTGCCACCTCGGCTCGTGCCTAATGGGCTGACTCGCCTGATACCTGGAATTGCACCAAAGCAGCAGCCTTTTTCTCCTTTCTAACTGAATCTCGGACAGGTGACTAGATGAATAAAACTGAGTACGTTTCTCCATGATGGCGATATGGCAATGGTCCCGAGCTAGCTAGGCAAGGAGTCACGATCCTGACAGTCCACATGCAAATGCCAACAAAACTGTCTCAGCAAGTGTGCGATTCCATCTCGATCTTCCCATTCAGAGCTGGGGCTAGAAGACGACGCAAAATCTCTCTCAAATTGATCGCGAATGATGTTACGCGTAGAGATTATTAACATGGCACTGTAGCATTAAAGGACATGCCATTTTAATTCAAGAAGCCAAGAATTGTATGGAAAAAAAAAAGAACTGTCCAGTGTTCTTGATATTGCTCTTCTTTGTACATATTTACACCGGAAAAGATCTTTACAGAAGTCTTGGTCTAGTAGACTAGTACTGCCAAAACTCACAAAAGCCGTGGACAAGGCGGGATTTGGGACTTCATGATATCTTGTAGAAAAAATAACGATCAATTGGCCATATACGCAGTTGAAGGAAGCACAAACACTGATCAATATTCATAACCCCAAGAAAAAGGGGCGAAAAGAATTAAGAAAAAAAAGAGGCTAGCTAGATTGAACTAAAACTGAGGAGAGGTATACGAGGACCAGCTCCTCAAGAGAGACGGCCTCCCAAACATCTGGTCGAGCGCCACAACGACGGCCATGGCGAGCGACACGCCGACGCCGGGCTGCACCACCAGCCGGAACACGTCGGTGCCGACCGCCTCCTTGGGCCGGACCTCCGCCACCGCCCGCTTCTCGCCGTCGTACACCACGCAGCACCGCCGCGCGTACGACCCCTCCACATCGTACGCCGCCGACGCGCCACCCGCCCCCGCGCACGGCGTGACGCTCGCCAGCGACTTATTGCCGCGCCCGCTCCTCCTGACGGCGTACACGGGGCTCCGCCGCGCCGCCTGGTCGGCCTCGCCGGCGAACACGAGCCACTGCTCCCCCTGCAGGCTGAGCTGCCTCTTCCGGCGGACGGTGAAGGCCGGGGCACCGGCAGCGTCCATGAGGACGACCTCGTCGCCGCTCTCCGAGTCGTAGCTGTCGACGCGGTACGCCAGGTTGCCCTTGGCGTCGAACACCGTGAACCCCTTGCAGTTGAACAGCAGCGACTTGCGCCACACAGTCAGCGTCGTCGCCACCGCCGCCTCCTCCTCCCCCCGCTCACCGCCGGCAGGCCCTACCGCCGCCGCAGGCACCAAGTTAGGATGTACCTTCGCCATGCGCCCGATCGATCAGGTGGCTGCTGAACCTAGTCAAGCTAGCTAAGCTAAGCTAAGCTCAGGAGGCTAGCTAGGTGTTTGGTTTGGGATTTGACAAGTGAAGTAGCTGGAGATAGGCGATATATATATACACCTCTGAATTCTGATAAGCAAAGAGAGAAGGCTACATGTACACCTGTACACCTGGGAAAGAAGAGGCGAGCGAGTAAACTAAACCAAGAAAACAAATGCATGTTGCTCTCACATGCGTGGGGTCAGAGGGTGACATGGGATGCTGCTTAACAACCCTCCCCTCCCATAATAATTCTGCCTGGCTTCTAATCAATTCCATCACGCACGCAGTACGCTTCAGCTCAAACAAATCAACAGAAAATAAAACGGTGCATGCACGTTAATTTTTACCTATTATTAAAATTAAAGTTATTTTAAATTTTAGTACGTCGTCCGACTTTCATACAATTCAACAATATCTTTACCTATTACCAAACAAATCAACAGAAAATAAAACGGTGCATACACGTTAATTTTATCTATTATTAAAATTAAAGTTATTTTCACTAAAATTTTAGTACATCCTTCGACTTACATACGATTCAACAATATCTTTACCTATTACCTCTATTTCTACTATCTCTACTATTTTCTTTATCTTTACCTATTTAAAAAATAGATATTGTTTATATGCTTTTCGTCCATCTTTGCTCGTGCGCGCGATGTCTCCTCCAACCCTTCTTCCTCCTGATCTCTGTGCCAAATCCTTCGTCCGTCCGTCGAGCGAGCGATGCCTGGTGTCATGTGTCCCGTATCCATCCAAGATTTTAGAATTGCTCGATTACTTGTTAACCCAAAACCCCAGTATCCCACCATTCTTGTACAGATAAGATCCAAATCCAAGCTCCCAAGATTCATGAGCGCTACGCACCTACGCAAACACCCAAAAAAAATCCTAAATACTCAACCTCAAATAGAAAACTCCTCCAACAAAGCATTAAAAAATCAATTTCCTCTTTAATTCCTCCCTGTCGGAACAAGGAACAAATTCCCACCCACGGGTTCTTGACAAAAAAAAATTATAGCAAAACACACACAGAGCAAGAATAAAAAAAAGAAAAAGATTACCTGAACAAAAGACGAAACCATAGAGGTGGGTAGAGAAGGCAGAGGCACGAAAAAAGACGTGAGCACCACTAGCAATAATACCGACTGGATGGGAATTGGATTAAGGTTATTTCTTTCTCTTCGTGTGGGCTGGCTGGTTTGGGTTGATTTTTTTGTTAGAACCGTTTAAGCACATCATGGCTAATTAAACTGCCAATGCCATCCTAACTGCACGCACTGCATAAAGGGAATGGTTTTAGGAGTAGCTATACCCATTAATTATCCCAACCCAATTCATCGTCTTCCTATCTTATATATATCTATTTTTGCATCTACTGCCTCAGATACATGGAAAACGATATTTTTTCATGTACTGCTTTTTCTGGGATATATTGAAAATATACAAGAGTTTTTTCTTCGTATTCAGGATCTATAGGAATTTCTATTACTACTAGATACGCAGTAGGAGTATATTAGTGCAATAGCTTATAGAGACTAAACCTACAAATAACTACTAATTTGTTCAATTTCAAACCACATTGTGAATACGTTTATTACTATTCAAGACTACTTATTGTTTATGAAAGATCAAATTTTCATTAAAGTCGGTCCTATCCTTGTAGGAGTTGCTCGCTCGCACAGATATAAAGAGCATACATATATAGCATTGTTCATTTATTAGAGTCCAGAGCAATGACCGATCGACATCGATGAGACGATGCCACCACGGAAATGCTGCGCGCGCGTGATGATGCCAATGTAACCCACGCCACAGTGTTGCTACCATCCAAACTCCTACTCGAGATCGTGGTACGCTTGGACGATGCCACACACGTCCGCTGCACCATGGCATGTAGGCTCCTCCGCTGCGACATCGTCAGCCCACTGTTATTTTGCTACGTCTCCCACACGCCCAACTTCATTGTGCCCTGGCAGTACCTAGAGTCCTATCACTAAGAACCCACGCAACAAATATTCTCGAAGCCTACCTATGGCCCGTCTTGGGGCTTGCTTTGTCGTCGTTACCATTCATTGTTGGAGCCTGATGGCCTAGAGGTGATTTTTTCACCGAAATTCACCAACACCACAACCACAAGCAATGAAGAGAAATTGGAATGTGGATCAACAGGTTGAACATGCTAACTAACTGGGGCAGGAGAAGAAATTAAAGAATGAATCCACATTGAGCAAATTAAGAAGATAAGTTGTGAGATTTGAAGGCAAACAGGTCTTGGGTTGTTCACAATGCTTTTGATGAGATTTTCGTTAGCCTTGGAAAAGATGATTGGGATTGAGGCAACTTATTGACGACACAAGCGTGCATGATAGATGGAAACCTGGTAGGCTGTTACCAAGAAGTCATAGGTAGTACAGTCAATGACTTAATGGCACTAATGACGACGATGAAATCACGACTTAATCGTTAGTGTTGGACATTGATCCTACATAGAGTCAATGTGGAATGTGGAGTCGGCTTGATTCCTCTCACCCACTCCACGAGCGAGACTCATCCACGTTTGCTAAAAGCCGGCTCGAAACCCCTAACATCCTGCGGCTTCCGCTACAAACACAATAGATAAAAATAATACTTATATAATTTGGATACCCGTTGCAACGCATAGACATATTATTAGTTAATTTAAGAATCTCTAATACACAAAAGGAGGATAGATTTAGCGTCATATACCGCACGATCCATCGATCATGTATATCCAGATTACGAACCAAAACGTTTTGTGCGTGGTACATGTGGTCGACGAGACGAAACCGATCAAGGCAGTTTAATTATATTTTGGGGTTTATCTTTTTGGGCGATAACGTGACGACGCATCAAATGTAGACGCATTACCGGTCCGATTAGGACTGATCATTCTCATTATTATCTATCCGTGCACACGTAATGTTAGTAGCGTACTGCGCCGTAAAATTATGAACGGGTGGGCCCGCGGCGAAACGCGAAGCGTTGGGTGGGTAGAAGAATTAGAGTAGAACCTATTAGCAGCGGTCGCGCTAGCTTGGACTCGCAGGCGGCTGAGACGGGTAAAGGTCGGCTAAAGATTATTGCAGATCGGAGGAGTTCTATTGGTGCGAAGCTAAGAGCACGGTGATTAGTGGGGCTAACTAACATATGGAACGCGTGTGAATGTGTGGTTGATCGATTAAACAATCGTGATCATGTTAATTATCTTTGGTGATTAATTAACTGGTGAACTAGTTGGGTGCTGGCTAAGACAAGTCGACTGGTTGAGGACGAACCAGCTAGCTAGCTTTTTTTAAGAGGAATCAGCTAGCTAGCTAGCTAGTAGGAGTAGCTACATACAATTTTTTTGTTTGCATTCGAGACGACGTTGATCATTTCAGCTGTTAGACTGGATCAGTGTTCACTGTACTGTTTAAGGGGCGCTTATTATCTCTCTCACGGTAGGGTGGTTATCACGGTAACCGTTTAAAATTGTATGAATTTTATCTTCAAAAATTTGAATTTAAAATTTTCAAATCTCACGGTTATCGTGCGCTAACTGTACAGTAAGCCGTGGTATGTTGAAGAAAAAAGAAAAAATTATAAAACATATTAAAAATTCTAAAAAATTATAGAAAATTCAAGAAAAAATTGTAGATGTCTCTAGAAAAACAATGTAATATTGCATAGTTTTTTTGCATAACCCTTGCTATCCTTTTTACACTTACATAAAGTAGAAATTATATCCCAACCTATTTCTTTTTTTTAATTTTGATGGAGCTTCAAAATATGATGTAAACTTCGTTATTTTTATAAATTTTCTTCACCATAATGATCCATAATTTAAATACTACATACTAGAATTTTTTTGGATTTTTTATTTTTTAAAAAATTAAATTTGGATGAAATTTGTTTAAACCAAACCGCCGGTAACTGATACCGTACCCCGGCGGTTTGGACGGTAACTGCGTGGTTACCGACGGTTTGGCTAACCCTGGACTAGACCGGGCTCAGAGTTGAAGTTGCACTGCACGTCGTTTTTTTTTGCCCACAATATTTGTTCTAATTTTTTTCGTGTGGAGAAAAAAAAAGGAGTTTAAGATTGAGCAGTATGCACTCTTATCCCAAATATAATTATACAGGATATATAAAAGGTGATTTATATCCCTATTACTTCCTATGCTATTTTTAGTGGGTTCCATCATCTTATAAATCCTCAAGACCTAGATCTCATATATGTAATTTTTAATTCCTATCACCTCGCCATCTATTAAGAGTATTTTCAAGAGAGGTCCAAATAGGTTCCAAAAAGTTAAATTTTAGGATTTAAGTTAAAAACAGGCCTTCAACAAATACCCAAACATATCCCTAAAAATTTCCCATGCCCAATCCTAACCCAAAAGTAAGCCAGATTTAGGGAATCTATTGTGTCCCCAATCACTGTTGCCGCGGGAAAATTTCACTGCTCACGCGCCAGGAATTCTCCGTCCGTGCCTTTTCTTCCTCCTTACACCTTCCGCCCGCGCCGATTTTTTTATGCCGCCTGTTGCAGTTCCTTGATCCGCACACTGCCGCAAGCCATCATCGATCTGCCTCCCCACCAATCACGATTGATCACACGTTCGGCTAGGGGATCGACAGGGCCTTTCTTTTCATCACAGGCTGACGGCAAAATCTTCCGCTAAGGGCACTATGGCCGGCGACGTGTTCTCTAGCGCCAAGGAGAAGCGGCGTCAACGAGGATTCTCATGATCAATGTTTGCACGGCGGCACGATATCGCTAGAAGAAAATGATCACAAGCAAACGCTGGGCCCATCTATTCTACGTGGCTAACAAACTAATTTTTGGCATCCGATATTTGGGCCTCTGTTTAGAGATGGTAAAGCTTTTTGAGCTCTCAATTTTTTAGGATGGTCCCAATCTAAGATTTTTAAGAACTAATTTTTAGACCTTTCTTGAAGATGCTCTAATAAGGGTATTTTAAAACTTTCACCCTAATACTCCCTCTATTTCAATTTACCTGTCGTTCTAGCAAATCTCACACTAAACTATTGTCACACCCCAATCTGGCACCGCCGTACAACGGCAACAAATAGGACATGCCGCAGGAAAACAGCGTGAACTGCCTTCCCGCGGAACCGTGATACCGATACCAGTCCCAGGACGCAGCGCTGATATCCATGGAAATCAGATATGCATCAATGCAGAACCTTAATTAAATAAATAATTAAATAGACAAATACCTTAGCTTGCGTTGCAACTTCAGAGCAAGCCGGAGACAGCAATGAACAACACAGAGGCAGCGGCAGCAGCGGAACAACGGACTAAGTCCCAACACACAGGCAATGGCTGGGAACCAGGACGAAACCCTAATCTTCACTTCACTGCAACTCCAGCATCCAGCTCCCGACGGATATATATATATATATATATATATATATATATATATATATATATATATATATATATATATATATGGTGAGTACTTACGTACTCAGCAAGCCAGGAAAAACTTAGGTGGTTGTTGCAGGCTACAAAGAGAGGCTGGATATTTTATAATCTGTTTTATTTAAATTCTTTTAGAATCCGCTAGGTGTGTGCTTCTCAACAATCAGGGCGAGATGAGTCTCGCCCGATCAGAGTGAAAGATGCATCAATCTTTATTTTCTCCATTTTTCACAATCTCAAGATTTCACATCAATCGGCTTCTCGAGCCAAAACATTTTCTCCGGACTTTTCAAGTCCTGCTATCCACGACAGCCAAGCCATTTCATCGGACCTCCAGCGTCCTTAATGGCACTTCCTTCCCACAGTTCTCAAACCACACATATATTTTGCAAACAGGGTAAAATAAAACTACGCTAAGGAATCACCTCATATCCACCCATGACCATGGGCATGGCTGTTCAAACAGTTTAGACCTTTGCAGAGAGGGTACACTTTACCCACACGACGTGACTCACTCTAGCCACCAGCTCACACTGATCAGGCACGATCGGTGGCCTAGAGATTTTCACAACAAGGCGTTTCCCCAGCCCTCCCAAGTTACCCCATGTCAACTGGAGGAGTCCTCGAGACCAATCACAGGATAGGTCTACGACCATGCTGTACTAGAAACCCAGGAGGCAACCCCGATGCCCTTCCGCACAATCCACAGTCCAATGGCATGTAAGGCGTCCCTGAGAGTCTAGTTACTCAGCCAGGGGCTTCCTATATCACCCATGTGGTTGTACTGTCATATGTTCGGATGAAATTTTGAAGAAATCGGTCCTTAAGACGACCACACAGGCATCCCACACACCGGACCGGCCTTGTGTCGCGAATCTCTATTTTTGAACTCATTTTTCTTTCACAAGGAACCGACCCAGGTGTCGGATTTTCCAAACATTTCGTACAATCACATTTTACCCCAAGAGTTCTCTCAAATTTTAAATTAAAGGAGCGAGCGTCAGTACTCGTACAATAGTGCACGAATACCGAGGCGTGACCACGGTGGTTACAAGGAAACATGGTATTTCAATCATCACGGAAGGATTTAATGCAGCAAAGTTGGGTATGTCCACTGGTCTGACTTGCAGGCGGGACCAAACAGATCAGTGCATGCTTATCGATGCAAGATTTTGCAAATAAAATAATTAAAGTTCACATATGGGCTTGATTGATCAAAGGTGACTTTCCTTGCTCTAGGTCTTCACGAGTCTTCGAGAAATCGCTGTGAAATCCGCTCCGAAACAAATTTTCGACAATCGGTTACTATGCGTAAACACACAAAAAATCTACACAAAGACCAGTAAAAAGATTCTATTTAGTACTACTAATAGTGCCATTAGATAGATCTCAATTTTAGAAAATTACTTAAGTTGGAACGAGTCAATCGGAGTTACAAATCGAAAGTTATGAATTTCCGGAGATTAATTAGATTTTCTGTATAGAGGAAATGATTAATTGGAAATTGCAGTAGGTAGTATTCTCTGGAATATATCTCTGTCCCGCTGACAATAGAACCCACTGACAAAATGGACCCATAGGTCAGGGAGTAGAAGGAGAGGGCTGGGTGTATGCTGCTGACATATGGGGTCCACTTGTAAGAGAAAGAGAGAGTTTGAAAAAGGAGACAAGGGCCTAGGGTTACTGGCAGATGGGCCCGCATGCCAGGGTAAGAGAGAGGGAGTGAAAGCCTACGGCCACCGAAGATTGTGGCCTGGCCGTCAGGGAGTCAAATGGCTCACGGGTTCAGCTCATGGTGGACCGAGGGAAGTGGACCCGCTCTGCAGTGGTGTATGGTCCGTGGACCAGGGGCATGGATGACCGAGGATAAGGGCTGGGCCTAGTCATCAGCCACACACGGTTTGTAGGGATCTTACAGGGCAGGGCCCACATGGCAGTGAGTGGGGAAGGACACGGCTTGGCTCGCCCGGGGCCACAAGGTAGGGGGCTAGGGGGAGAGGCATACGGCTAGCGAGATCAACGACGCACGGCGGCGGAGAGTGATTCTGGCGAGCGATGTCGCTCGGCGGCCAGCGGTGGCGCCGGCAGGAGGAGGGGAGCTCGGTGAATCGTTGGGACGGTTCGGATCGAGACGAGGACGACCGACGGCGATTGGCGATGGAAGACTGAAGGTAGAGGGAGAGAGAAAGGAAGAGGGCTTCCATGGCGGCATGTCAGCTTCGGTCATTCGAGGCGACCCCAGAGGGGAGAAGAGGGCCGTGAGGCATGGTGGAAAAGGGAAGAGAGGCCGACAACATGGAGATCCACCAGGAGATATCGACGGCGACACGCGGTTGTGAACGGCGGCGGTGAAGGGGAACATAGAGGACGGGGAGGCTCACCGACGAGAGCGAGCCCAGTGTCGGCGGCACGGTGGTAAAGCCGAGAGGGGAGGTCTGGCGAGGGACGGTGCCGAGGCGTGCGGCTTTGGGATGCGCTCACCAGGGTGAGGGAGATGTGTTGGTGACGGCGGCACGATCGGAGGAGCTTGGCGGCGTCGTCCCAGAAATAGAGCGGAGAAGAGAGATGAGGGAGCCTCGGGGGGGGGGGGGGCATTTACAGGGGTGGAGCTCGGTGTTCGCACCAAAAACCACCGGGTGTGCCGAAAAGCTCGCTGATGATCTGGTTTGATGCGATTGAACATACGAAGGCCTGGGAGATCTGCTTAGCTCCAGTGCAGGTCCTAAATTCTTGAGGTTCGCGGGCGTGCCAGTCAATTTGACCCAGCAATTGACAAGGAGATGAAGAAATTAGATTACTGATCCAATCGGTCAGCAAGCCGATACGGATTCCTTCCAGCCGATGCCGCTATGCTCGTGCCCGGGCCTCTGCCTGTACTCGCGCCCGGCCTCGTGCTCGCGTCCGGGTCCTTGTTGGTCTCGTGCCCGGATCGGCAGCAATTGCGCAATCGGCTATCGGCCGATACGGGCTGATATAGACTCCTCGTAGCCGATAGCCGATGGCACCTGTGTATCGGCTAGGAAACCGATAGTGCTATGAGCAAATAGACAAGATGTCAGTATAACATGTGCATCGGCTAGGAGCCGATTATCAATAGATAAGCAAAATAGTAAGCCAGCCGACTGCCGAGGAAACACATATGCATCGGCTAGAAAACCGATGATAATATAGATGACCAAAACAGTATGGATAATACAGTCGGCTTTATAAAAAGATAACCTATCGGCTAAGCACTCCGATAGAACGTCGCATATACACCGATCAGCCCGACAAGGATAAATCTATTATTATCGATCTAGTAGTTCAAACCTAACTGATGCAGCACAGATCGATAATAGTAAAGGAACCTCAACGAGCCGATAGACCTAATGCAACTGTGATGAAAATAACTTACCGGCTATACATTCCGATAAGACGCTTGCGCAAAAACCATCAGCCTAGCAGGAACGATTTATCGCTGGCAGTTCAGTAGGTCGGACCCAACCGATGCAGCACGAACTGATGATAAATCGCCCCCAGTAAACTGATAAGATCTACGCACGCGTGATGTGGTATACCTGATCGGCCTAAGAGGTCGGACCGAACCGATGCAGCCGTAGACAGGGCAGATACACCTGGGTAAGGGGTGACGAGTCTTACCCTCTCGCAGGAGTTCGGACCTAACCGATGCAGCCCCGCTCGAGAAGCAAGAACCCGTCGAAAGGTTGGCGATGCGCCGAAGTTTAATTGATCGATTGATCGATTATTTACAAGGTACCCGGGCATACGTATATATACCCCGAGTTGGTACAGTCCTAATAGGACACGAAACAGAAGTTTCCTAATTATAAAAGGAAAAACTAACAAACCCCGATCAGATACGAGATCAGGTTTCCTAAAAATTATCAAAACTACCTAATTAGTAGATAAGGTAATTGACTGCCATGTCGTGGTCCTCACGATTCCTTCCTGAATCTGGCTTCTTCTGATTAGCTTCCAACGGTTGATATATCTTCTTTCCTTAACCAAATCCAATGTGAACCGTGCCAAATTTTGGCGTTAACACATGCCCCCCAATTTCGGAGTTTGTTATCAAACTTCGAAATTCTTCTGTTTGGGCCTCATCATTCCTTCCTGGCCTCTTGAAATCGGCTTTCATGAGCCGATACCTTTTGTACTAGGTGTGCTAGGCTCTTGAAGTCTTCTGATGAAAATCTTTCCTTGATCGGAGCCATCAAACCTTGGAATGCTAACTCGGCCAGCTGTGCATCGTCCAGACTTAAACTATAACATCGGCTTCTAACATCACGAAACCGCTGGATATATTCTGAGACTGATTCCTCCGGCTTCTGTATTACCGATGTTAAGTCTATCAAACTCATCTCCTGACTTCCCATAAAGAAATACTTGTGGAATTGCTTTTCCAGATCGGCCCAACCTCGAACTGAGTTAGGTGGCAATGAAGAAAACCATGTAAAGGCCGATCCGGATAATGATAACGGGAAGAGTCTAACTCTCAAAGCTTCTACAGCCGATGCTTCTCCGCATTGCGCCAGGAATCGGCTGACATGCTCCACTGTAGACACATTATCTTGCCCTGAGAATTTGGAGAAGTCTGGTACTCTGTATCGGCGTGGCAACGGAGCTCTATCAAACCAATCTGGATATGGAGGCCGATATATAAATGTTTCCTTCTTCGGTCTTAGACCGAATTGCTCTCTCATCACCTCTATGATTCTTGCTGATAAATCTTCTTCTCTTGGATCTTCGTCGTGATAACGCAGAGGTGGAGTTTGTAGCCGATTCTGATTCTGATATTCCCTCTGATAATTGTACTCAGGAACAGCTTCTGAATAACTCTGTTGATGCCCCCCATAGTACGCAGTTTGATATCCTTGAGGAATCCCATCTTGTTGCCCCCCGGGTATTTGAATCGGCTCTACTGCCTTCTTGATCAAGCTCTGTAATGTGTTCACCAATACCCCGGATTGATCAGTCAACGCATGATGAACTGCTTCATTAAACATGTCTTGGATCGGCTTCTGTGAACTTGCAGGCGATATATGGCTCGATTCGTCAACAAGAACAGGCTTTGGAAATTGTGACTTCTGAATCGGCCCTTGATCTGTCATACCGAAGGATTCTAGACAAAGCTTCCGAAAATCTTCGATGTTCTGCTCCATTTGTTGTCTCTGTTCTTCGGTCAAGTCTTCCATTGTGACTGGGATTATGTTGTCTGTGCTAACCTCTTTTCCAGCCATGTTGAAGTTCTGAGTCCCACCGGGTCAAAAACGTGTTGATTCAGCCGATAGGATATACTGTGATAATATGAAGATCGTGTCCCACCAGGCGTGCCAAAAATATGTTCGCACCAAAAACCACCGGGTGTGCCGAAAAGCTCGCTGATGATCTGGTTTGATGCGATTGAACATACGAAGGCCTGGGAGATCTGCTTAGCTCCAGTGCAGGTCCTAAATTCTTGAGGTTCGCGGGCGTGCCAGTCAATTTGACCCAGCAATTGACAAGGAGATGAAGAAATTAGATTACTGATCCAATCGGTCAGCAAGCCGATACGGATTCCTTCCAGCCGATGCCGCTATGCTCGTGCCCGGGCCTCTGCCTGTACTCGCGCCCGGGCCTCGTGCTCGCGTCCGGGTCCTTGTTGGTCCTCGTGCCCGGATCGGCAGCAATTGCGCAATCGGCTATCGGCCGATACGGGCTGATATAGACTCCTCGTAGCCGATAGCCGATGGCACCTGTGTATCGGCTAGGAAACCGATAGTGCTATGAGCAAATAGACAAGATGTCAGTATAACATGTGCATCGGCTAGGAGCCGATTATCAATAGATAAGCAAAATAGTAAGCCAGCCGACTGCCGAGGAAACACATATGCATCGGCTAGAAAACCGATGATAATATAGATGACCAAAACAGTATGGATAATACAGTCGGCTTTATAAAAAGATAACCTATCGGCTAAGCACTCCGATAGAACGTCGCATATACACCGATCAGCCCGACAAGGATAAATCTATTATTATCGATCTAGTAGTTCAAACCTAACTGATGCAGCACAGATCGATAATAGTAAAGGAACCTCAACGAGCCGATAGACCTAATGCAACTGTGATGAAATAACTTACCGGCTATACATTCCGATAAGACGCTTGCGCAAAAAACCATCAGCCTAGCAGGAACGATTTATCGCTGGCAGTTTCAGTAGGTCGGACCCAACCGATGCAGCACGAACTGATGATAAATCGCCCCAGTAAACTGATAAGATCTACGCACGCGTGATGTGGTATACCTGATCGGCCTAAGAGGTCGGACCGAACCGATGCAGCCGTAGACAGGGCAGATACACCTGGGTAAGGGGTGACGAGTCTTACCCTCTCGCAGGAGTTCGGACCTAACCGATGCAGCCCCGCTCGAGAAGCAAGAACCCGTCGAAAGGTTGGCGATGCGCCGAAGTTTAATTGATCGATTGATCGATTATTTACAAGGTACCCGGGCATACGTATATATACCCCGAGTTGGTACAGTCCTAATAGGACACGAAACAGAAGTTTCCTAATTATAAAAGGAAAAACTAACAAACCCCGATCAGATACGAGATCAGGTTTCCTAAAAATTATCAAAACTACCTAATTAGTAGATAAGGTAATTGACTGCCATGTCGTGGTCCTCACGATTCCTTCCTGAATCTGGCTTCTTCTGATTAGCTTCCAACGGCTGATATATCTTCTTTCCTTAACCAAATCCAATGTGAACCGTGCCAAATTTTGGCGTTAACACTCGGCTAGGTAGGTTCTAGGTGATCCCTAATCATGGACGAGAGTGAACGGAGAGAGAGACACCAGCGGCTCGGGTGCGGCGCGGGATTTTCTCATGGGCTGCGAAAAATTGGCCGACGGCGGCGATTTGGGGGAGCAGCTAGAGGTGGTCTATCGGATGGCCACAATTGAAATGCGAGCGCGGGCTCGCGAGGCCGTGGTGGGGGCGACAATGACGCGGGTAGCGCAGCGGCTTTGACCGGCTGGTCTCAGGCAGAGAGAGAGAAGGGAAAAGGGTGGGGAATGGGGTGGCGGAGAGCGGCCATGGCTGTCCACTGCTTGGCGGGTAGCGGCGCGTCACGACAGGGTTACTGCAACAACAAAAGGGCATGGAGGCAATTAGCCGAGCAGCTTCTGGGCGTGAATGGGCGAAACAGGAGACGTCCAGCGGGGAAGACGACACTGTGGAGAGAAGACCGACGGTTGCGCGAGGCTCGGGGGCACGTGGCAGTCATCAGGAGGTGGCGGGGAATCGACGGTTGGCACGCGCGTGGCTCGGCCAGGTGGCGGGCATCGGACCAGAGGCGGCGTGGCGCACGGGTAACAAGATCGAGCGGTGGGCACAGGAGCAGGAGGCCACGCATCGAGGATCGGGAGAGCTACGACTGTCTCGCCTATGCTGGGCCGAGGGAGGAAGGGTTGCGGCCTAGAGGAATAGGGGAGTTTCACGTTTTTTTCCAGGCTTGTTTGATTGAGTTTTGAGGATTTTCAAATGGGATTTGAATTCAAAATTAGTATTTGGACTCAGATAAATTCAAGGAATACAGGGGGGGGTGGAACCCAAGGGTATTTTGGAATTGGGTTCTCTTTTGTATTTTGAGTATTTGAGAGGAATTCGAGAAGAGGCATGTTCAAATTCGAATTCAATTCTTAATTCGAATTTGTAGTGCTTATGGGGAGATTTAGAAGGGTCTCAGTGAGGTCAAGGATGGAGGGTTGTCACATATATATACACATGTGCGTATGGATATATATATATATATATATATGAGATGGGCTACTATGCTTTATAAAGCACAGCCCCATCCGTGCGGCATACTCCTGTCCGTTGGATGGGCGGGCGCGAGCGAGGGGCGCGGGCACGCGCGAGGCCGGTGCTTTATAAAGCATAGTAGCCCATCTCTCTCTCTCTCTCTCTCTCTCTATCTATATATATATATATATATATATATATATATATATATATATATATATATATATATATATATATATATATATTGGTGGAAAGGATTTGGATAGAGGTTCGATGCTCAAGTTATATTATTTAACTCGGGATTTTATTTGGGGATTCAAGAGAGAAAACAAGGGAACTTTTGGGAAGGAACCAAAAGAGATCTTTTTAGAGTTTCGATTTGACACAACGGGATGGATACTGAAGTAGGAACTCTTGAAGGAGAAGATCGAGGAACTCGCCATTAGGGTTTTGGAACAAAGCTCGATAACGGCGATTCAAAATCAGAGATTATTTTGTAACGGAGGATTTTTGAGAGGTAGGGTTACGAGATTAAGGACAGGAGTACAAATCGAGATTCAGACACGACTTACAACACAACACATAAAGATCAAAATTTTCACGGGTAGATTTTAGCAAGATATCGTTTAACGTCTCGCGGAAGGAGTACTAGTACTATTATGATTGCATTATTAAAGGTAGGAAGAGAAGTGCTTTGGAATGTGAGAATGATAAAAATTTTAATAACAAAAATTAAATGCTAGAATGACAAGTAAATTAAAACGGATGGAGTACTTAATTTTTCCAAAATATTCATAGGTATGTATATTTTGGGATAGAGGGAGGAGTAATTAGAGCCATCTGTACGTCATTGATTGGCTCTCTTGGTCTCTAGAAACTAAAATAATTAAGGGAGATTTAGAAGTATACTTCACTGTACGTGTTTGTAATTTAGCCAATCATTAGGAATTCTTGGCATTAAAGTATTAGCGCTAATAGCTGCAGATATATTCATAAAGAAACAAGCCGATGAGCTTACGTGAGCATGGACATGTTCAGCGCAACAAATGGAGTTGAGGGATTGGCTCGATAACCTATTCATTAATTTTATAACTCAGAAGATTATGTTAATATGTTGAGTCAACATATATATCATGTCGAACTTAAATAAGATTAACATGGTTTTAATCTTTAACCATCTATACTATCCCTCTGATCCACACCAGGCACTAGACATTTGAATTTTGAAACTTCAATTTTAGAGTTGATTTGTGTTTTTTTATTGCAGTCTATATATTTCCTAGCCTCACCTCTTACAGCACTAATAACATAAATATGACAATTATACATAAATTATTGGTTGCAGACTCCTAGTTCAACCGCTTAGATTTTCGGTGGCACTCACGCATATGTATGCACACAACTATTGATGTGGTATCATACATCTTAGCTAGACTAGCTTGTACTACTTTTTTATCCCTTTTATTTTTTTTCAAAATAATAGAAATAATTATTCTTAAAAAGTTTTTCTTTATGATTTAAAAACGTTTTGGATTATAATTAATATAAATGAGTGCCAAGCAGAGCTTATATCTCTAGTCCCTACCACTAGGCGCATACCAAACTAGCTTATTTGAAGATCTAAAATAGTTATTTTCATGTTGCACCTGTTTTGGATATGATATATGGATCGAGTATTTACCATCATTCAACTTAGCCTACGGTCTTAATTACTACGATGTAATAGGAGTATCAATGTGAAACAATAGGACTAGGAGTACTGTAGTACAGTATACAGAAGTACACCGTTTTAGGTGGGGCATCAGAGTCTGCAGCAGTATGTGTACATACATGCTGATGAAGCATCCATCAAACCGGTAAGCAATCAGGCCTCTGGCCCTCGGCCGTTTAGCTAGGAGATGCTCCACGATTAGGATTGGGAGCAGCACTGGTGGAGACTGGTGCCTATGGCACAATCATTTTGTCCATAATTTCCGGCCTAATCAATCAAGTTCTAAAATCTAAAGTACCGTATAGTAGTATAGTATGATCGATAAGGGGGTACGTGTATTTGAAGAATCTAAGCGAACCATCATGGATTCGAAAAGAGGTGGCTGCCTCTTCTTTTTTTTTTGGCAAAGGAAATTAAGTTGGAAATCCAAGGTACAACTAACGCACAGTAGCAGAAAACTATATCTGATAGAGTGCTAATTACGTTATTCCATTTCCAATAATTAGTGGACTCCAGCATTGCATTGCTCAAGAAAGGTCTGCTTAACCTAAGCAAAGCTTGTACTATTTCGAAACAAATGTTTGTTCTGATACAATATGCATGCCGTTATTATGTCCTAATTAAACTGAATAGCTGGCTAGGCATGCACACTTACCCACTAATAAAGTATTAATTAGTCTAGTTTTTCATGGAGAAAGACGATGGCTAAAAGACAGACATAATCAAGAAACAGGTTTACAGAATTAGCCCTTGCTCGCCGTTATCGATACCAGCGGACCCTTTGCTCGAGAGGTTCTACGAGTGGCAGCACTCCCTTTTTCATCTTTGGATTTTAGAATGGTGTTTGTAGTTTTCAACTTGACACTTTTTAGGTGCATGACTCAGTGCACACATCATCCCCACTAGCTTCTGCTCACAACTGCTAGTAATGCGTGCATACATCTTTCTATCACCTGTTCATAATCCCGGGAAAAAAAGAAATGCTTTATTATGAAAACTAACAACCCAAGGCTACCTTTATTTCGATAGTAGCACGCAAATCAGACAATGTGATCGACAGCGATAAAGTACAAACGCCAGGCGTCGCAACTCGCAAGGTAAACAGGTGTGTGAGACCTGCACTGGGGAGACATCGATGTTACGTCCTGGCCAGCACGGCAGGGGTCCATGCGTGCATGGTTAAGACAAAATGATGCATGGTCCAAACACGTAGCGCGAGATAGATAGATCGATCGATCACTCTGTGATGACCAATCCCGCTGCAAACATGGGAGGTCGGTAGGGGGACATGCGGGTTAATGCGGGCAACTTAATTGCAGGACCCCAACTGAGCAAATCCCATCATGATGTCTTCTTGTCGTCTTCTCCCCATTGGCGATCGAAGCCGCTTAATCAAGTGTGGATTACATCGATCAGTGCGGTACGCTTTCGTTTCGCTTTCGAATTACCCCCCGCGAACCAGGCAGCCTGTCCCCCAACCCCCACGGCCTCCGCCCCCGACACCGTCGCTCTGCGCACAGACCCACCGGTACGATCGATCGGTCGCGCGCGCCGGCCTGCCTGTGCCGCGCGCGCCCGATCGCTCGCGTGCATTGCACCGCGCCGCCTACCGCGAACCGGAACGACGGGACGGCGACTCGCGCGTGCACTGTGCAGTCTGTGCTGTGTGTGCTGGTGATGGCAGGGGAGGGGAGCTGTAGCGTACTGGGATTCCCGTGGCGCGAGGGCGCTTGACCGGGCCGGTTGATTGGCCGGCCGCGCGCGGCGTGGCGCGGTGCGTCCACGAGTTCGGGCAGGCCCCAGGGCGCGGCGGCCGGTCGATCGGCCGAACACGATCGATAGGCTCGAGGAGGAGACGGACAGCGGGGAACGTTGGAAAAGCGCATGGCGCCTGTGGGATCCATGCGAGCGGGACAGGCCATGTGTGGGAGATAATTTTTTGTACTACTCCATTGGAGGAGTTGGTGATCCGAGAAAGTTTTTGTGTTCATTAAAGAAAAGGAAAAAGAAAGTTTTGTGATATTGCCGCCGGATAAACGGGTGGGAGGAGGACGTAGGCACGCAGGCCGTCTCCTGTACTGTGTGGCCTAGTTTGTTGAAGCGAGCTGCTGACGACAGCCGGACAGGTTTGCTTGCAAAGTGGCGATATAATTTTGTTGGCTCGATCTGTTTTGCTTCCCAACTCAGATCTTCGGCGTGTTTGGCATGCACATATTTGGCCAATTATCATGCAAGCATATGATATTATATTGTGCTCCATATCAGATCAGCGCGAAGACAAAACAAGGTCAAGCTAGCGTCAGGCTGGGCAGCAGGGGCCTTGGTATATTGGACTTGCATGCGACGCATCGAGAGATCAGTATGTGTTGTAATATTGCATATATTTGGATGCATGCATGGACACCCTCCATATTTATTATTATTTTCCATTTCAAATTTTATCTACTACTTAAAAATCACAGTCGTCGTCCTCCTCTCCACACCGTAAAAAAACCACCCCGCCTAAATATGGACATCCGATTATTCTACACTATAAGAGGTAATTGGTACGACAACACGAAATATCTAGTTGGATGGGATCTCAAGAGAAAGCCAAATAAAACTGTAACCATCCAACCTCATCGCAGTCTTGTCATACAAATCACCAAATATAATGCAAAATAACCAAACACCAGGCTAAGAACACAAGAGATATTTGGAAGAATAGTTACAACAGTCCACACAGCGAGATATGCCCGTCAAACCACACGAAGGTGGCAACCAAACACGATACATATCTCTGAGAACATGGTCTACGGTTGAACTACTCTCCATGTATCTCAACTGTTCTAAGCCTATACTCATGCAGACTAGCCCTAGGAAAATTGCTAGTCCACACTTTCATCTTTAGCAATGGTACACAAACATAGGGTATACAATTATAAGTGAAATAAACTTAAATACATCTAAGATTACATAGGCTAAAAGGCTAAATAATATGATTCAGCGGAAGCTTGTCTACCCATACCATAGGCAATCCGACTAGGGGTACACCCCCTAAAGAATCAATCCTGAAGAAGCAACGGAATCCCGTAGCACTCAACCTACAGCCAGGTAATCAACAGAAGTACAAGCAAGAGTCAGTACATTACCGAAATAATGTACTGGCAATATCAATCCTACCATACATGCAAGTTCTAAATCAAGGAAAAGCTATTTATGGGTTCAGTTTTGCATAAAGCTAATTTTAGTTCACAATCATTTTGCAACGGTAATTTAGAAAGCATTTAAACAAGTATAATAAGTAATGAAGTGATCAACATAATATCAACATAATAATTTTCCTGCTTGTGCCCTCCTCGGCAACAAGACACCATAAGCATTGTAATAAGCATAATAGTTCTCATAAATCACCAATCCTCATCCCAATTTCATAAATACATTTAAAAGCATAAATCTATACTCAATGGACACAACCATGCCGCTCATGACCGTGAGCACGACTAACCGATTAGTTTTGACTCTGCAGAGTTTATACATTGTTACCCACATGATGTGATAGAAGCTCAACGGCTACACTCTAGTTTGTCCGGTACCCATCGGTACCACCACACTTTTCACGTTGAATGCGGTCTAGAGGTCACAACACAGCTTTTACATTACCTAACATTTAGCCTTGCACCAGCACGAGGTGTGTTACTCTACATCGGGGTGCAAACCCGATGCCGTGGGTGGCGGGCCCACGCCTTAAACCCAGCGCCGTGGGAATCTGCCTACCCGGCTTCCCACGAGGCACACAACGTTGTATTGGATACGCTTAGACGCCTATGCCATGAGGTGATCACAGTCCCTCATGGTTCACATAGGTAGCTCCTCTGGACAGCCCTACAGTACATTCGTAGGCACTACCCCTACTACTCTGTCTACCAAAATGCAAGGCTAAACATTAAGTAACTTAATCCGCTATGGCTATCCCATAACTAGCACATGTGGTTGTACGGTTTAACATGAGAATATGACACTGAGTTCGGTCCCTAAGCAACCCGGGCAAACACTCCCCCTATCGGTGTGCAACTACTCCATATGTACACCACTTGCCGCCCAAGTCTAAATCAGGTTTTTCATCGTTTTAGTTCACAAATAATCAGAGGCTTCACCTCTGTCCAGAAGTCATAAAATTTCCGTTTTCAAATGTATATAGTGATCACTGTAATATTTAGCACGTTACTAAGCATAAGCAAGTGTATTGACTTAATACAGACCCCCATGAGTACAAACCAAGTACTTTAATCAAGCCTAAGCTAAGGTTACAAACAGCAAGGAACACAATGTTCTAAGGTGGATCATGCAACTAATAGGTTATAACTACCATTTACCACAATTCAAATACCGTTATTCACAAATACGCATGCAATTTTACAAACAACACATTTCATTCCCCAAAACATAGGATTCAATTTGTTCAAGGAGGAGGGGAGAAAACTTGCATTACTCTCGAGTACTCGGACTCCAACTATTTCACTCCTTCACCGATATCGAATTCATTCTCTAGAAAGAAAATAACGTACGATCGAATAAATAGCAAATAATGCAGAAAATATGAAATGCTCTAATATGCATGATATTTATGCCTTAGGTTACTACTGGTCTAAAGTGAATTTAGGTGAAGGAATTTCTATTTTATCACGTTCTGTTTGAGAGTTATGAATTTTACGAGTTCTATACGAAAATACGTCCGAACACGATTTAAGGTCAAAGTTGAAGTTATTCTGATATGTGTGAGATTTATACAGTGACTAGGTACTGGTTTTATATACTCTCTGGTGAACTTATTTTTATCTTTGCACTTGCCATTTGTGAGATATGATTTTTACGATTTTTATGTGTCCTTTTAGTAGTATAAAATGTACTGATTATGTGTGGCCTAATTCTGTGCAAACTGAGTTCATAAATGGAAAGTATACATTTTTATAAGAATTAAAAAATTGGTTTGACATTTTTCTGAGTTATAATGGATTTCTTATGAATTTTCTAGTTAAAAGTCCCATTTTCACCCTTTATTTACTCTTATAAATTTTTTTGGCAGATTTTCTGTACAGAATGTGCTACTGTTTAATTTACTAGATTGTAGAGAATAAAATTACCAAACCAAAAAAACTAGTTTCACTCAATTTGGAGTTAGGATGGATTTTCTATAAATTTTCAAAGTTAACTCAATTTTTAGTGTAACAGAAAAGCATTTATTCATTTCTTTTATTTTTTTCTAGGATTTTAAATCAATGGGGTCCACCGGTCAGTGAGTGTAAATAAGCAGAAAGGTCCTTGGAGGTCCTGGGAATCAACCCGCAATCCTTTCTGGCGAGTGGATCCCGTGCGTCAGCGATGCAGAGCAGGGCGAAGAGACAATGGAACGGACCGTCCGGTCTAGGAGAGGATGGTCCGGCATGTTAGTCAGGCAAAGCAGAGCGAGGCGAGGCAGAGTGGAGCAGCGGCGACCCGACGAGGTTCACGGCGGTGCCGGCGGCGAACGACGGCTCGGCTGCAGTCGGGGCCAAAAGAGGAAGGATAGAGGAGTTCACGGCGAAGCTAAGGGTGGTCTTCTCGTCGTCGGCGGTGGTCGGAACCAATGGCGAAAGCGGTGCAGGCGGCGGAGTACTTCGGGCGTAGTGGCGATGTTTGGTCTCGAGCTCGATTCGATAGACTATATGCATGCATGTGCATCTAAGAGCTTGTAGAGCCCTCACCGAGCTGTTTCCCGTGGCAGAGAGGCTCTAGTGAAGCAACGGTGACGGAGAAATGGCGCGGCGGCGACGAAAGCTTCGGGTGGATGGCGACAGCGTGTTCCGGCCAATGAGCTGGCAAGAAGACACCTGAGGGTGGTCAGTGAGATCCTAGGGGAGCTATTGGTGTGAGGAATCGAAGATCAGCTCACCGGAGAAGACGAATTTCACGGCGGTGGCTCGGATCGGGGTTGGGGAAGATGGGTGCTGATCTCGAGCTTCACAGCACTCCGGCTTGATTCCTTTGATCAGCGAACTCCTGGAGGCGAGGCGACCTCGTTGGCACGGTGGTTCGGGCTGGAATCACTGGAGTTTGTCGGGATGGCGGCGACGTCACGGCGGCGCTCTTTGGACAGAGGCAGAGCACGGCAGTGACTTTGGCCGGCGAGTCCTAGAGCGAGGCAATACAAAAATGGATCGGTTAGGGGATGGTGATGACGTTCCTGCGGTCGAGAACGAGCAAGGCTCACCGGGGGTGAGTTGGTTTGGATTGAACGGCTGCCGGCGTCGGGGAAGACGATGCCGTTCCCGGGGAACCCGAGGTGGTTTCTCTCAGTTTTACCGTGGAACAGATAGCGGGAGAGAGGAAGAGGATGATGACGAAGTGGCTGGGTAGATGGTGAAGTTTTCCACGGTGTGAGGACTCCTGTGGTGGCACTGGATGCTGTTGACGCGTGGGGGAGAACGTGGCGTGTTCCTGGCATGAAGAGCGAGCTTGAGCGGTGTCTGAGACTGTCAGGTGGGTCCAGGATGTCTGTGGGGCCCACATGGCAGTGAAGAATGAGAGAGGAGTCATCTGGAAGCTAAGTCTTGCTAGCTATCAAGCATGCAATATTTACCCAGGTGTTTTACTAAGTTACCATGGGGTATAAATCTGGGTAAAATTACTGTGGGCAATAGGTGGTATTGTCCAACTTTGTGCCAAGTTTCAGGCTTAGGTGACTTGTGGATATTCCCTGGTGAAATTACAAAGTTAGGCTAAAAATCAGTCTCTTCTGTATACCTACCTGAGTTAGTGAGTCTTGGCCTGTTATTTTATGTGTGAGATTGGTGAAGAAGGTACTGAAATTTTTACTGTAATTAGTTCACAATCTAATCCAGGTTCTGGTAAATTTTGGTGAGAAGTTGTTTGATGGGTTAATTCTGGCAAAAGTGTCAAGTAGGCTGTCTGCAGGTGAAAGTTTTTCTGTATTGCTGAATTAAGAGTACTTATTTGAGACACTTATTGAATTGATGAAATTTGGTAAAAATTAATGGAGATAGAGAAGAATGTGATTAACTTGCTGACCAAATTTTGTTGCTAGAAGTGATCTGGTTTATTTTTGGTGAATTTGCAAAGTAGGGTTGTTGATCCAGTTTTTCTGCAGTTTCATTTATTTCTCCAGTGCCTTGATCTTATCATTTACGTGTTTTATTTGGGAGATAAATCAAACCAAAATTCCTGGTGGTAGGATTCTTGTTGACACACCTTTTGGTATAATTTCACTGCCTACTTAATCTTTATTTTTATTTGGTGAATTTTAGAAGTATACCTATTCATCTTTAGCTAGCTTCCTAGTTTTGCTGGTTTGAGGGATTTTATTGAAGTATTTATTGAAATGATAAGGTTACAGAAAATTTACAGTGGATTAATTTTGTGCGATAGTGGTTACAGGAATTTTTTTTATAATTTTATGTTTAACCTATTCTCCTTAGAAATTATTTAGGCTATACAAATGTATATGCATTCTATTATGGAAATGCACTTTAAGATCCAAAAACAATCCAAATAAAGAGTATGCACATGAAATGGTAATTACTTTATTTATCTCCTTATTTTTATGTCAAACTTCTATCTATACATATTTGGTCATATTACCTTTTATTATTTATATTGTGACTTAGGGTAAGTCTATAAATAAATTAAAGATGTTAACTATAAAAGTTTTAGCGTTTCCTTTTCTAAGAAATTTACTTTAGTAGTTTACCTCTGATTATTGCTCCCTAGTTTGGAAATTATAGAGTTTTACTCTCGAGGTCTTTTTGTTAATTTGTTTTTGGTTAGAATTTCGAAAGTCAAAATTCTGGTATATTACACTAAAAACCACCCCATCTAAAATATAGTGTTTCCACGCTAGAGTATAGACCCAACAAAAAAAATCAGATAGAAAAAACTAAACCCATAAAACTATTCACCCGTCTTCTTAGATTCCATTATAACGACACGGATATGGCAGTGGCTATAACTTAATGCTGGGCTAGTTGTTTGCCCTTTTTGTGAAGGTGACATGGGCTAATGTAACTCCCAGGTGTGCCAAACCTTGCTTCCTATTGTGATAAGACAACATATTGCAGTATTGGGTTGGGTACTCTATAAGAGTCGCTACGAAATTACTAGAAAATATCGTGATTTATATGCCTCTCAAAATATATTATTGCAGTATGTGCTATACATAACATTGATTTTTTTACAAAGGAGGTATAATTCCAGCATCTACACTAACCAAGAATGAAATATCTGGGCATTCTTGTAAATAAAAAAAGAATTTTAAATAAAGATTAGAAAGGAATAGAGGACAAAATAGAACAAAGATTAAGTTGTTGACAAGGAAAATTACTAAGCATAGGAGAAAGACTCATCTTACTGAACTCCAGTCTTAGTAGCATCCCTATATACATGCTATCATTTTACTAATTACCAAAGGGATTCAAAAAAAGGATAGATTTTTTTAGAACCAGATTTTTATGGCAATAGGACCAAGGGATGAGAAAATATCACTTGGTATAGTGGCATGTGATTTGCAGACCTAAAGACCAAGGAGGTTTGGGGGTTCTGGATTTGGAGACTATGAACACGGCTCTGCTTAGAAAATGGCTCTAGAGGTTGAAAAAGGAAGATGGATTGTGGCAATAAATGTTAAGAAACAAATATTTGAAGGAGAAAACTTTGACTCAATTAAAAGTAAAAGCTGGTAATTCTCACTTCTGGAGAGGACTTATGAATATCAAAGGGGTGTTTATGAAATTTTGCAAGAAAAAATTGGAAATGGGAGGAATACTCTATTCTAGGAAGACATATGGATGGGGGACAAATCACTTGCTAATCAGTTCCTATCCTTATATAACATTGCTCTCAATAAAAACATAACAGGAGAAAAAGCCCTCTCATTAGGATGGGAGAACTTTAAGTTTAGAAGGAACATACGGGGGAAAAAGTGGTGTAATGGAACAAAATAAAAAATGAATGCCGGATAGTGAAATTAGAAGAGAAAAAGGATGAAACCATTTGGAGCTTGACAAAAGATGGACCGTTTATTGTAAGATCATTTTATAAAGCTTTGAAAATGCAAACAGCCACATACCCTTTTAAAAGACCATGGAAATTTAAAGTCCACATCAAAGTGAAGGTTTTTGTTTGACTAACTTTGAGGAATAGCATCTTAACTAAAGACAATTTGTATAAGAGAGGCTAGAATAAATGGACTAGAAAATGTCAATTCTGCAATAAGGATCAAACCATCAATCACCTATTTATTCAATGCAGCATAGCTATATTCACCTGGAGTATTGCTGATTGTGCTTTCCACTTTGGAAAATTTACAAATGTAAATGAATTGTTTGGTTGCTGGGTGAATAAATTTGATAAGGAGACAAAAAATCTGGTGATGGTGGGGGTTGCGGCAGTTATATGGTCTATCTAGAAAATTAGAAACAGGGCTTGCTTTGAGGATATTTTGCCTAGAGATCCGGTAGAGATCATACAAAAAATTTCTAATTACATGTAATCATAGTCATTGTTACAAAGATTGAAGGAAAGAGGAAGAAAGATGGTGGAGGGAGCTAACTTGCTCAAACAGATCGCAACAGAAATCTACGCGACAAGACATAGCTAGAGATTTGGAATGGACCGGCTGGAGGGAATTAGCTAATGGTTTGTGTGACTCTTTGTTGCTTCATTTCCTAGGAGTGTTATGGTTCTCTTTTGTATGGAAGGGTGCTAGATAGTTCCTTATGTTTTCTGAACTATGTAATAATTTATGCTGCTAGATGTTGATGGTAATGCTTTTGGATATGTCTTTTCCACGTTTTTTAGTTGCTGGTTGAAATTCGGTGGATCTTTTTTGTAATTCTGTTATGCTACATTTCTGGTAATGAAAATGGGAGGGGGTCATCCCTTCTTTCTCAAAAAAAAAAACACTAACCAAGATTGCACACAATCATATGTATAGATACCAAGATTTGAACTGTGTTGCGTGGAGTTATACACACAACTTTATAACCACCACCAATGGTGCTATCTCCTATGGGCGATAATTGATGGGCCAACATTATGAACTGGGCTTTCAAGAGATTCTTAACACCTTTGAACAGGCTCTAAAAAATATTTGAGCACAAGGAAAATATTCGACCCCACGATGTCAAATATGTGTTTTATAACCTTGTTTGAATGGCCTCATTCCCGGCCCATCCAGATTTATGTGGTTTGCATAATGCATGACTTCGTTAGATTGTGAGCAAACCAAAAGCTTGTGGTCTTTCCTCTCTTTTTTTTTTTTGCCATTTCAAAAATCAAAACAAAGTCTACGCAAAACACGAGCAAATCGTGTGTCCTCCCGAAACATTACAGAGCTTAACAATTTCTGATTTGTGGTTCCTCCATAACCTGGAGTACTATACATGACCACCTTCAAGAATCTGACTGAATTATTTTGTTCTGAACTTGTTCGCTCTGAAAGTTGAAACTGATAAATCAGCTACCTGATTGATAAAATGATAATAAAACAACAATTAAACTCCCCCCTTCTGCTTCCATGGAGGAGTAATAAGCAGCTACAAACACATAGCTTAAACTAGGAACGTACAATCAAATCATCAGAAGCCTACGGTGCCACCGGACCATCTGTTATTGGCCGTCGACGAAGCCGCCGTCCGGTACGCCGCGGACGGCCGCTGGTTGGCGTTGCTCACGTACTGCCGCACCGGATCGGCGTTCCCGGCAGGCGCGGTGGTGGCAGCCGCAGGCGCCGCGGCCACCACGTACTGCTGCACCACCAGCACCGACACCGTCATCGAGAAGTCCGACGACACGAGCATGTCGCCGATGGGCCCCAGCTCTGGGCACTCCATCCAGTCCTCCAGCGCCGCCGTCATCGGCGACCCGGCCTCGCCGGGGCGCCTCCCGACGATGTACAGCTCGTGGAGGCTGTTGTCCATGCTCCGGATGGCGGCCACCGTCTCCTCGCTGTTGGCCACCATCTTGTCGGAGTACGTGATGGCTTCGTTGCCGAGGTTGCGTGCCCGGAACTCGCCGAGGTACTCCTCGTCCATCTGCAGCTCGGTCTTGCCTTCCGTGTCGGTGGCGATCGCGCGGGAGTCAGCGTCGGAGGCGGCCGACAGGTAGGTGGAGTTGGAGAAGGACCTCACCCGGTACTCCGGCGGGACGAACCGTACGACGGTGAGGGTGACACCGGGGTGCTCGACCATCCTCCACGCGTAGGCGAGGGCCTCGCGGTCGTCGGGCCCGCCGAAGAAGAACAGAGCCACGTGGTGCTCGGCCGCCATGCGCGCCGCGGCGGCGCTGAGGCCGCGGTCGACGAGGATAGCGACGGAGCACGGGGATGTGGAGAGGAGGCTCTCGTTGAAGCCGCGGATGGACGGGTTGATCGGCTCCATGCCGCCGTCCACCGTCTGCTGCTTGTGGAAGGGGACCACGATGAGTGAGACGTGCTTGTCCTCGGCGAGCACGGACACGTCGTCGTGCATGGTCTGGTACGGCGACACCGCCGCGAGCGTCTGGATGGACACGCCCCCTGGATCACGCAAGCATCGTGCTCTGTGTCAGTTTAAGCAAATGGCAATGCCATTCTTGCATGCATGTGCGATGCTCACCGGTGTGCCTCTCGTAGTTCTCGAAGGCGTTGAAGATGTGCTCCGTGACGGGGGGCAGGGTGGAGGACGAGCTGCTCCGGCTCTGCTTCGAGGCGGATGCGGCGGCGGCGGCGAGCATGTTGGAGGCGCGGCCGGTGAGCTCGACGAGGTGGAGCGCGTAGATGAAGATCGGAGAGCGCTTGGTCGGGTTCGAGAGCTCCAGCAGCGAGAGCACGGACGGCACGTTGCGTGTGGTGTGCACGCAGATCAGCATTCGGAGCTCGCTGTCGTGCCTGATGCGCTGCAGGTTCCGCCGCTTGTACCCGACCAGCCGCCGCGACGGCCGGTGCACCCCCGTCACCACCGGCGTCACCAGCGTCGTCATCGCCACCGACACCAGCACCATCACCGCAAACGACTCGTCGTCCAGCACCTACAACCCACGCAACGCATTACCGGCCATTAGAGAGCTAAGGAGAAGGGGAGATCAACGTGTCAGTATGTGTTTGTACCTCCTTGTCACGTCCGATGTTGAGCACGATCATCTCAACGAGTCCCCTGGTGTTCATGAGGAAGCCGAGCGCGATGCCCTCGCGGAACGGCATGGTGTAGAGCGCGGCGATGATGATGGTGCCCATGATCTTGGCAAAGCTGGCCATGGTGAACACGAGGATGAGCAGGCCGACGGTGATGGGGTCGCGTATCTTGGAGACGTTGGTGCGGAGACCACTGATGGCGAAGAAGAGAGGGAGGAGGAGCCCGGTGACGAAGTCCTCGAGCTTCTCGATGAGCGCCACGCCGAGCGGCCCGCTCGGGATGACAAGACCGTAGACGAAGGCGCCGAAGACGGAGTGGATGCCGATGGCGTCGGTGCACACGCCGGCGAGCATGACGCCGGTGAGGATGAGGGAGACCTGCATGTCGCTGACGCCCTCGCCCTCGGGGATGCGGCGGATGAGCCACCACATCCCGGGCCGCACGACGTAGAAGCAGAAGAGCACGAAGGCCACGCCGGCGAGGAGCACCCACAAGGACGACAACGCCGTGCTGTTCACCTCCGAGATGGCGATGGCGAGCGCGAGCAGGATCCACGCGCACATGTCGTTGACGATGGCGGCCGACATGGCGATCCGGCCGAGCTCCGTGTTGAGCAGCTTGATCTCGGCGAGGATGCGGGCGAGCACCGGGAACGCCGTGACGGAGAGCGCGACGCTGAGGAAGAGCAGGAAGGAGGTCTGGTGCACGTTCCGGGACACCTGGTGCCGGAAGATGAAGGACGTGGCGATGCCGATGCAGAAGGGCAGCGCCATGCCGGCCACCGCGACGAACAGCGCCTTCTTCCCCGACCGCCGGATCACGTCCAGGTCCATCTCCAGGCCGACCAGGAACAGGAAGTAGAGAAGCCCGAGGTGCGCCACCGTCTCCAGCGTCAGCAGGCTACGCTGCGGGAACACCATGGTCGCCCAGACCGGCACCTGCCCCATCGCCGACGGCCCGAGCACCACGCCGGCCTACGCTTCCACGGGCACATCACAATTCACAAACACGTCACATCGGTGCACGGAATGGCACGGGTTTGATGGGTACGTTACGTACGAGGATCTCAGCGATGACGCGGGGCTGGCGGAAGGGCTTGAGGAGGAGGACGAGGAAGCGGGTGGTGACGACAATGACGGCGACCTGGAGGATGAAGAGCGGGAGGGAGAACTCGAGCGGGTTGACGCCCTGCCAGATGCCGTTGGTGGTGATCATCATCGGGGAGTAGCACACCACCGTGCTGGTGGCCTTGGGGCGCGTCGCATTGGTGATCTGCGCCGTCACGTTCATCGGCACGTCGTCGGCGATCAGGGCCGGTACCGTGGAGGCCATCTTGGCGCATGGCACGTACGCACGGAGCCCTCACCGAACGATCGCTCACTCGCTTTCCGATTCCCTGCCTGTTTTGCCTCGTGTTGGTTTCAGGGGAGATGGTGGCGACGAGGCAGAGGCCTTGTTCGATGGCCCGAACGGAGGGAGGAAACGGTCAAAGGGCAGAAACAGGGGATCGATTTCGACGTCGTGTTGCTTTCTTGGTCGGTTGCCCGGGGACTTTGGAGTTGTGGAGGGCAGAAACAGGGGATGTCCGTTTGACCCTGTAATTCTACCACGCTTTGTGTTTGGGCGTGGTTCTTGTTAAGGGCCGGAAAGAATTGCCTTTGCAGGCCGAAATGGTGACAGACCGTACCACTATCAGCAAAACCTGTGTTGTTTTGGACCAAGGAGCCATACTTGCCATGCCTGCCTTTTGGGTTGAACCGATCCTACAATGGCCCATATACGGAGAAGGCCCGTCCGTCTCGCAAGGCCGCATCAAAAGCTCGCGCAGAGCAACCACACACACGGTGCACGCCTGCGAATTTTTACTGTTACTAATTTAATTTTTTTTAATTTATAAAACTAATTTTTGATTTGAACTTTTGCAGAGTAGCCTCATTGCCAGCCGTGGGCCACGGCGGGTATTTAAAACCGCTGTGGCCCAGGGCGGCGAATGGCATCCCCGTCAGGGCGCGACTAACGGCGCCGCCGCTGTTAGCGGGGCCACGTGGCCTTGCCGCCTCTGGGGGAACAGAGGCGGCGAATGCCTCGGTTTATAGGCCAATCGCGTCCTCGGGACGGCGGTTTTTTAGCCCTCCCGTATAAATCCATTCACGCACTCGCCGGCGCGTCATTTCTTCTTCCGCCTCCGGGTTCGTCCAATAGAGCTGAGGGAAAGGTAGGAGCAGTAAGCGGCGAAGCCCTCGCAGATTTTTCAGCCGAATCCAGGTATTTTTTTTTTGCTCTCCCTCTGTTATGTAGTCAATTTTTTAGATAAGTGTTAATTAGTACTAGACGCGTAGTGTAATACCTAACATAGTATGAAAATATTAGCGGTTTGGCATAAACTATCGTTAGTGTTAAATTTTATTTGACCGTACTAGAAGAACATAGCGGACATGTAGTAAATTGTAGATATTTTTAGAAAATAACATATGCTCCGCCATGGCCATCGTTAGGTATACGTTATTTTGACACGTAGATTAACTTAGCGTATAACTTTATTAGACGCCGCTGGATTAGTTTGTAAAATAGAGAACAGGTAATGTTTGACCTCATACGTATAGCCTTTTTATGGAACGAATATTGATTAGTACAGAATTTAATAAAATCTTTTTTTGTGAACAGAAATGGCAAATAGAGTTGTATTCGCGATATACCACGGTGAAGGATGTCAGAGAAGGACAATATGTGGTAGATTTATCGGAGTCAACGTAGCACAAAAAGGAATTATAGCTCCAGCTGAGAGGAAGTTTTTCTTGGAGTTTACAATTGGTTATGAGGGGATTCGGAGTAGATCCTCAAGTAAATGCAATTTACGGTGTACGCACTGGTTAGCTGAGCTGTGGAAAGTTTTTTGTGGAATTGATGCCAGTAGATTCGACGGCCAGCTGGGTATATTTTTGTAGAGAGTGCACTGCAAGCGAGGATGGGCACCGAGCATCCTAGTGGTAGTGCATGACGTGGTAGCATTGATCAGGCTGGTCCGAGTACAGCGGAAGGGCCCGATGAAACAGGGGACCAAATGAGGCAAGAAGACGAGGGTGCCGGAGAGGAAGGAGGCCAAGAAGACATGGGACCGGGGGGATTTGCAGATGAAGGGGAGAGACACCCAGGTCTAGTACAGGAGATGGAAAATTGAAGACTCAGAACTGAGCATATGGAGGATGATGATTCTTCGGAGGACGATGTATACCCGGCAGAATGAGACAACGAGGACTTCTCCGGACTCGATTTGTCTCAGAGGGGCACCGTCGCATGGGAGTATCGGCAGATAAAGGGATGCAAGGCGCTAAATACGCCAAAAAGCATAGTTGACAGAGGCTTGTGAAGATGTGGGCCGTGTCACGTGGGAGGGAGTTCTGGGTATCAAAGTCCACCAGATCAGTGTACGAAGTGAAATGTGCAAGTTTCAAGCGATGGATGTCCATGGAGGATGTACGCATCCAGGAAAAAATATGACGACTGTTGGTCCGTGTCAATTGTGACGGAGTTACAACTGCATCTTCGGGTGTTTCAGAAATACCACAGGAACATATCATCTGCAATTCATCGCTTCAGAACTCCGAAAACGGCTGCGCGACAAGGGCTACCCTCCGGTGTGAAGATGTCAAGAGCAGATGGTGCATGCGTCACATGGGCGCACACTTTTATAAGCAGTTCAGAAACAAGGAGCTGAATGGCATGTTCAAACTTTGTGCGCCCAGAATCACAGAAAAAGTTCAATGAGCTGTGGGAGGAGACTTGATGAGCTGACAGCCAACATAGACGCAGAGTTCTGCAGAGAAAAAACACCCCCTTAGCTAGAGGTGTTGACGGCCCTGAAGCTCTAGGTGCACTTCCCACCAATAACGGTACATTTCAGAAGAGGCCGTTCTCGTTAGCGATTTTTCGCAGTGGATCGGCACGAGCCGAAGGAGAAATGGACATTGCTGTACGATGAAGGTGGAGAAGGTACGGCATAATGACCACAAACTTGCAGAGGCTCACATGGGTCATGCGTGGTGTGAGTCAACTCCCCTTGTTGCCATCGTGGAGTTCATCCTACATAAAACAGAAACGTACTTTAAAACGACAGGTGCAGACAAAATGGCCCATCTATGGCGATGGAACCTTTGGTTCGGCACCAAAATGAACAGAGTACTTGAGGAGAAATTGCAAGAAGGCAAGAGAGCACCGAGTCCGAGTGCAGGGCACACGAGAGCGTAGATTTGAGATATTGTGTGCGACAGGTCAGACGTGGCATATTCGAAGGAAACCTATACAGAGTATGTCCTAATGGAAGATGGGACATGCCGTGCTCCTGCCGGAAACCAAAGCTTGTACCACAAGCCCTGTTCTCATGTCATTGTCGCTTGCGAGAAGTGCGGCATTGATAACGCCAATATGTGTCTCGCGTACTTTAAAAGGAAGCAATCATGCATACATGGAGTACCGAGATATTTGGTTTCGGCATCGTCGGGCACTTTCAACTGAAGACACAAGTCAGTTTAATTACATCCTGACTCGACGAAGGCAAGGAACAAGGCAGGCGACGTCGGACAGGAGGATACGCAATGATATGGACGAATCCGAGGTCCGGTTAGCGCTCACGTTGCAGTAGGTGTGGAGAGGAGGGACCATACTACAAGAACGTGCACGAAGACGCCGAGGCCCCAGTGCAAAGGCGGAAGTTCTACGGAAGGATAGGCGCGATGGAAGGCGGCCAACTGGGGAGGCACCACTGATCGGTGGCAGCGTCATCGCAGGCGTCTCGTGCACCTTCGGGTTATGTTGTCTAGTATAGCCGCTGGTTGCTGATGTAATCTCACCTGTAATGTGTCCAATATACATGTACTGCTATCCTGATTTTCGTTTTAGTGTGGGTCTTTTAAAGTACTTTGCTGTACTGTTAATTTCTGATGTAATGCACTATGTTTAATTGAGCTAATCCGTTCGCGCTTCTTTTTCCTTGCAGGTATGGACTACCAGATGCCTGAGCTGCTGGTCACGCCACCGATCAGTCCATCGATCATTTCTCTCGGCGGTGCAGAACCTCGAGCTCGTACCCTTACGTCTCGACCTTCTAGGCGACTACTTCCGTGGACGACAGGTTCACGAGTAGGTACGTACGAACGGTTGTACTGTGAAATCTGTATATGTTAATTACTAACTTGCTTTTGTTTTGATTGTCAGGTTGCGGGAGGCAGGCTTCTGCACTGTGTAGGCTGGTAGCGCCGAGTGGAGCCGAATGACCCGACGAGAAGTGGGGTATCGACCGGATCGCTGATCACAACTCTTGTGGACCGGTGGGACGGAGACGCACACCTTCACTCCATGCGGTGAGATGGCCCACGTGCAGGACGTCAGCTTCCTCCTTGGCTGCTGCCTCTAGCCGGCGATGCGGTGGGCCAGTTGACGGGCTCCAGGCGTGGCGAGAGGAGATCCTGCAGCGGTTCGCCCCGGTTCAGTGCTCCGGGGCTTCCCTCGTCGGCGACATCTCCCGTAACGCATGCGGGCCCCCTCAGCTTGTATTGAGAACACGGTTAGAATGCTTTCTTTGTGTTTTATGTTGTCCTTCAGTCCATACTAGAATTACAGTGTCAAGTTCTTATTGTTTCTGCAGTCTGATTAGCTAGACCCGGAGGCGACGCGTACTCCTGCACGAGAAGCCTGGAGGCGTACTGTTGTGGGTGTTCGGGTGGGTGATGTTCACCACTCGCACGGCACGCTCGACAAGGGTTTTGATCCCTTACGCGAGGGAGATAGCCGACGCCGAGGACGGTGCTGTTCCATACAGTTGGGGATCGCAGTCCTTGCCGCCACTACAGGGGTTGTGCACGGCTGCAGAGACGAGCCAGAAGCGGTTTCAACGGTTGTCCACTCCTCTCAGCTCTGGGCGGCAAGAGGCGGTTCGCGATGGCCGCCCGTTGTGGACCCACAGTCCGTACGAGGCGAGCCTGTATGTGGGTGTCCCACCGAGGACTCTCGACGATGGGGACGGTGTGGTGTCGTCGTGAGGTACTGTTCGGTGTTAGAACCGTCTCGGTTTTTTTATGTTACTTGGACTAACGAGAATCTTTTCCTGTTTGTAGCGTCGGTACGCTCACGTGCAAGGTGCAGAAGTCGTATCCCAGACTTCGTCATGGAGTTCGACAGGATCACGGACGACGCGTTGTCTGGGAGCGTACAGCGCCGTGGCGAGGCAGCGTGTGCGCCGCACGGCATGTCGTCTCCTCTGCAAAACCAGGGACTAGGCGTACTGGCTGACGATGACGCCGATGTTGTTCGACATTTTGTCGATCCGCACTGCCCGCAGAGTGTGATGCGGCAGTTCGGTATGCGACGACCTTCGGCAATCAACAACGCAGGGGCGTAACCGCAACATGGTTCAGGTATATGTGGAAATGAATATTCCGTATTGTTATGCATTGTGTCACCTGTGCTCTGCAGGTTAAATCGGCAGGTAGGCTGTGGAGACCACCGTCGTCGACTACATCAACGATTGGGCTCATAGCCACGGAGGCGTCATCACAGGAGTTGCACCCTACAACAGCGCCAGGTACGAGCAGTAACCATTTTTCTGGTACAGGCGCCGTACCAGACTACGGGTGACGTACACTCCCGAGGCTCCACAGGCGCACGTCGGGGGTGCGAGACGCATACCCGATACAACACGGACCAGGACTACTTCGCGCGGTGAGTCACATGGTTTTCATACTATTTTCAACGGTAGCTACCACGCGCACTAACCACGCATGTCTTGCTAAAACAGGCGGAGTTGCTAGGCCAGGTCCACACGGAGCTGGACCTACTGCGGCAGCGCCTACAGGCTTGGCATCATCTCACGTAGCAGGAGCAGACGATCACGTTCGACTGCCCGGATGGTGCAACACGATACGCTCGGTCGTCCGTGCTCTGATTGTCGCCGTTCCGATGCGTTCCCAAGTCCCACCGATGCAGATACATATGCGAGGTCCCCATGGTGAAGGGACATCGGTAGGAGCGGCGGGTTTCTGCAGGGACCCAGTACGTCGTGGGGAGCAGTCTTCTGTACGCGGAGGACTCGGGTCGGCAGCCTCCACGATCGGGCGAGGATTGTCAGGTACGTCAGGATTGAACCTATTCTCCATAAATAACTGCACTTTTTATGCGGCTGACGCGAGCTTTCTTTTTACCAGACCCACGCGGCGGATCTCAACACCTGGGGGACACTGCGGGATTTGCCCCGAGTACCTCTTGGGCTTGGATTTTCTCTACCGAGGACGACCTCCTTCCTGAGCAGTCAGCGTGTCGGGTTCGTCACAGCCGGAGGTGCACCGCAACACAGCCGCAACGACGCCGGTGCTTCCCCTGCTGCTCGGCGATCCGAGCCCACCTGGGGTACCGGCGGACCGCGACGTACTCGTGCGGGCACGTGCGAGCTGGCCCTAGGAGGACGGGAAGGCGTATGATTAGGGGCTATTGTTGATTTATTATTTAGAGGTCTCGCATTACTTGTTTAAATTCGTATGTCCATATTCCCCCTGTGTCGATCCCATCCTTCAGATACATTGTACTGCTAACATGTAGTCTCCCTTATTGTATTTCGTCCCAACTATGGATGTCACATTCCATCAATGCCGTAATGCGAAAGGCTCGCATCTAGCTAATATCACTATGGCTATTGTAACGTGCACTGCGTTAAGTATCGACGAGTGGATGACGAATAATGACATATAGTCTTCAATGTCGAATTAAAATCATTCGTACCGTACATCTGCGGCAAAATTTGGGAACAAAATTCATAGGCCCTAACATTCGTTCGCGCTGGGGGTCCCTAACCCTCAACGTAAAACGGACCGGCCTATTACTATATCATTAATTTAAGTTTTACCGAAATAAACTTTGAAAAAATGATCAGTACGATTTTACAAACCAAACGCCCACCATCGTCGGATTATAAAAAACTTTAAAAAACCTACCCTAAACCCGATTAAAACTAAATTTTGGTGAAGCGTGTAGGCCGAAAGACGGGGAGGAGTGGATTGCGAGTCCGATCCACGACATTACGAGGAGTGAAATGCGAGTGGCGATCCGGAAATCACCTCAGTTTTGACAAGTTCTTTTACGAGAGGTACGAGTGGAAAATCTAGTGATTTTTTGGTTTTTTTTAAACATCGACCCAATAAATGCAATGACACAATACATAGAATTTTAAGAATTTAATTTTTTGACAAATAAATTTTCAAAAAATTTTTGGGGTTAAAAATTAAGCATTCGGAGGGATTCGACGGGCACGACATTGCTCGGTCCTATGCATTCGCCGCCCTGGGGACGGCCGGGCGGAATGCAAATTTGCATTCGGGTCATTCGCATGCCGTCCCTCAGGGCCGGCAAGGCCCGTGGCTCCCCCGGGCTACGGCGCCGCTGCGCCTGACGAGATGCCATTCGCGCGTCCTAGGTCACGGGGTTTTTAAATACGGCCGTGGCCCACGGCGGCAAGAGCTACTTCTGCAAAAAAATTCAAATCAAAAAATTAAGTTTGGTTAAATTAAAAAAATTAAATAGTAACACGTAAAATTGCCATCGCCTGCCACACCCGTG